>CAUYQG010026590.1:0-20020 GCA_963574415.1 Tarsius wallacei
TGTAATTCCAGCTACTCGGAAGGCTGAGGCAGAAGGATCGCTGGAGCCCAGCAGGTCGAGGCTGCGGTGGCCGGGAGCGGCCACTGCACTCCAGTCTGAGCGACAGAGTGAGACTCCAACTCAAAAAAAAAAAAAAAAAAAAAAAGAAAGAGGAATTAACATTTATGTTTCACTAAAGTACTATTCGAATTTTATCTCTTATTGTAATATTTTAGTTTTTTTTGAAAAATTATATGCATATTAAAAATATATCATTCCTTCAACACCAATTATTTTTAAGCAATATTAAATCTAGTATAATTAAAGCTGACTTTTATATGTATAGCTAGGGCAACATAGAAGTGCATTTTACTTAATTACAAAGCATATTTTTCTTATTAGTAATGTATTAAAAATCAAAGAATGTCTAAAATTTTACTTTCTACTAAAATGAAATTTTAATGAAAATATATAATCATTATTTATTATCTACTCAAACTCTATCAGAGCAAACTGGACAATGTGAATTCTATCTTGAAGTTATGTGATAACATTGTTGAACAAAACCCATAATAATATTTGATTATTAATGACAAAAACTCATTATTAGCATAAGTGATTGTAGAAATCTCTAAACACAGGCAATATAATTTATATAACTAAATGGCAGAATTATCATCAATTAAAACTAGCATTCAATTTTTGAAAATGACAATGAACAGCAACTGTAGTAAAACATATATAGTCAAAATTTTGTTTTTTAAACTGTGTACTCATAAACCACTCCAAATCTTCAGTGTTCATCAAATAATTATTCAAAAGCAATGTTTATCTGTATAAACTACTATAAGAAAAAACATAAAGTGAAAATTAAGATGTATTGGCATTTGAACCACTCCAAATTAATAATCAAAAAGCAGAAGAAAATTGTAATTTGATACTCAAAGCTAAATTAAATATCTCAAAAAAGCATTTGAGTATAAGGAACTACAAATAATAAGTTTAAAAAACTGATAATAGAAGTAGATAAGTGGGAATAAATGCAACAAGGCTTGATCAAATGTAGGAGAAACATTGCAAAGCAACACAAATCATCTTAGAAATTAAAACTAAAATACAGAGTACTTAAATCAGAATAAAGTTGATATTAATGCAGAAAAATAGCCAAGAGAATGAATATGTAAGAGACTAGAATAAGCCGCCCCAAAACATGAGGATTGTTAAGCTGATTAGATGAAGATCAAAAGAAGCAGCAGATAGAGGAAATCTCTCTGCCCTCCCTCAATTTGTCTTAAAGTAAGACATAGATTTACAAAAACAAAAGGTATTCTATCCCACTTACTGCCAGGGATAGCAACTGAAGACAACTTTGAATTGTAATTGGCCTAGGGATAGATGATGTCAGATAAATTTAAATAAATGTGATTTACTAGCTACCTTTATATACCATTTATTTGCTTTTCCTCAAGTTGCTACCCATAGTGACTCAAACTCCTTTTTGCTTTGTCAGTCTCGAAACATTCACTGTTATTTGTTGAAGATGAAAGCTGAAATTCAAAGTCCCCTCTCTGAGAATTATTCATTCTTTTGGTGTCTCTCATGTATATATGTAAATATATATGTTAATAAAATGTTTGTTTTCTCTTGTTAATCTGTCTTTTGTAACAGTGTTCTATTCCATCCTGGAACCTCTGGAGATTCTTCTACAAATACAAAATAAAAAATCCTCAGAAAAAATGGTTGAAGCAAAAGACTGGCAAAGACATTTCAAAAAATGGAGTCTCTGAGCAAAAATTAAAAACTGAAGTTAAAATGTAATTTAAAATTATAATCAATAAAACTTTCTCTCAGAGTTTGGAGGCTCAGGAAGTATCATTTCAGTGTAATTTAAAGGGATTAATTTCTGTAAGCAGAGTTATCATTATGTGCCACCTACACATTTTCTCTGTGCATCAAACAGATTTATAACTATCTAATAATAAATGGAAAAAAGATTATAAGAATTCCTTATTATCCCTGAGAGTTCTGTCAAACCAAGTCAATGGGTAATAGCAAAGATCTGTGTAAATTGGTCAGATAAAGAAAATTTAAAATAACAGAAATTATGATTATGCTCTAGGTAAATATTATTCAGAGCCAAATATTTTCAGCAGTAAATCACAGTGCCACTACAATAGTCCTGTAGGCTGCTGCATTCACCATGTATGTGTACCTCTTGACTGCAGACTATTGAGGCAGTGGTTATTGATAACCTAAATTAATAGTAACTTCATTATAACTTTAAAAAAATGTCTTTCTACAAGGAACAATGCATGTTTCTATTTTCAACTTTATTTTTTTGGCTTTTTGTACTGTTGAGATGTTTTGTATATGTTGACTTTAATTTTATTAGAAATGTCTCTAGTGTTTCTTCAGAAAAGCAATATGCTGACTCTTGGGCTATCTATCAATGTATTTATTTATTTACTCATTGTTTTTGTTTATTTATTACTTTTGTGAAAGGGCTGAGATGGTTCTCATGGACTATGGTAAAGTCCTTGGGCTAATAAGAGAAATAGAGAAAGACCAGCAGCACAAACTTAAGGTAGACTACAATGTGTTGACTGCTCACTTTAGTGTACCAGAAAGCAAATTTTGTGTACTTTACAAGTGCATTGTATCCACTTGGTTATCATGTATTGTCATATTTATATATAGCTAGATTCAATTAGAACACATATTATTGAAGAATTTTACATAAACATTCATGAGAAATATTGGTCTTTAGAAATCTTTTTCTGTCAAGTTTTTGCTTTTACTATCAAGGTAATGCTGGCTTCATACAAAGAATTAGAAAATAATCTACTGTCTTATATTCTGGATATATTTTGTATAACTGTCAATGATTTTTTTTTTATTTGAAAACTTGGTGGAAGTCATCTGTGTCTTCATTTTCTTTATTGGAAAAGTTTTAAATTGCAATTTTTTTCTTACAAGATATAGGGCAATTTAGCCTTTGAATTTCTTTTGGAGTAAGCTATGGAAGTTTATTTTATCAAATAATTTTCCTATCTAAATTTGTTGGCACCGATTTGTGTGTTTGTTTGTTTGTCATACCCTACTTTTTAGGTCTGTGTTTATGATCTGTCTTTCCTGATATTTATAATTTGTGTCTTTTCTATTTTATTGTATTCAGGCTTATCAATATTGTTCATATTTTCAAAGAAACAAGTTTTTTCATTTGTCTTCTTAATTGTTTTTCAGTTATCAATTTCATTGATTTTTTTGTTTGTTATTATTTTCTTATTATTATTTTTAGATTACTTCATTTTTCATTTTAAAAATTTTGTTTAGTTGGAGACTTAAACCATTGATTTGAGATCTTCATTCTTCTCTATAGCAGTAACCCCAAATTTTGATATGTAATTTCATTTTTATTCAACTAAGATACTAAAATTGTTCTTATAATATTTCTCTTTGATCAATTATGTAGACGTTTTCTTTTTAATTTCTAAGTATTTTCTGTATTTTTTTTAACTTTTAAATTTTTTATTTTAAAATTGTGGGGTAAAATTCAGGCTAGGTATACAAATACTCATTATGCAGACACCCTTGTTGATGAAGTGTGCCCCCCCTTCCCCGGGCAAATTCCCACTACTGCCAATACCACTTCCCTACCCTGCCACTTCATGACAGTATCCCGCTGTCAATCCTTATCTTATAGTATTAAGACAGTTGTTCAAGGTCCGCTTATGAGTGAGAACATGTGATACTCAGTTCTTTGTTTCTGTGAAAGATCACTCAGTATTATAGACTCTAAGTTCATCCAGGTTGCTGCAAAATTCATGATTTTGTTCTTCTTTATGACTGTGTAATATTCCATTGTGTATCTATACCACATTTTTTCATCCAGTCCTCTTTTGATGAGCAGCACGGTAGGTTCCATGTTCTTGCTATTGTGAACAATGTTGCAATAAACATACATGTGCAGGTGTCGTTTTTATAGAGTGATTTGAGTTCTTCCAGGTATATTCCCAGTAGGGGGATTGTGGGGTCATATGAAAAAATCGATTTTTAGAACTTTTAGGAATCACAACACTTTTTTCCACAGAGGCTGTACTAGTTTACACTCCCACTGACAGTATAGAAGTGTTCCTTTTCCACCACATCCTCTCCAGCATCTGTTATTTTTTGAGTTATTGATGGTCATTCTGAATGGAGTTAGGTGGTATCTCAGTGTAGTTTTAATTTGAATTTCTTTGATGACTAGTGAGACTGAACATTTTTTCATGTATCTGTTGGCTGCTCATAAGTCTTCTTTTGAGAACTATCTATTCATAACTTTAGCCCACTTGGTAATGGGGCTGTTTGTTTTTTAGTTTTCGGTAGATTCTAGATGTTAGGCCTTTGTCAGACATAGAATTGGCAAATATTTTTTTCCCAATCTGTGGGGTGTCTCCCTGCTCACTTGATGGTCCTGTTTCAGTCTTCATGTGGTCAGCCAGTTTTCCCAGCACCATTTACTGAATAGGTTCTCATCTTCTCAGTGGTTGGTGGTGGAGACTTTGTCGAAGATGTGTTGGTTGAGAAATTGAGGTTTTGCTTCTGGAATCTCAATTCTATTCCATTGGTCTATATGCCTGTTCTTGTACCAATACCAGGCTGATTTGATTATTGTAGCTTTATTATAAAGTTTAAGGTCTAGGAGTGTGATACCTCCTGCTTTGTTTTGTTTGTTTGTTTTTTGTTTGTTTGTTTTTTGTTGAGGATTGTTTTGGCTATTCGTGGTTGTTTATGTTTCCATATGAATGCCTGTATGGTTGTTTCTAGGTCTGAGAAGAATGTTGCTGGAAATTTGTTGGGTATTACGTTAAATCTGTAGATTGCGTTAGGTAGAATGGACATCTTAACAATATTGAATCTTCCAATCCATGAGCATGGGATATTTTTCCACTTGTTTGTGTCATCTTTGATTTCTTTGAGCAGTGTTTTGTGGTTTTCACTGTAAAATTCTTTCATATCTCTTGGTAGGAAGATGCCAAGGTATTTCACTTTTTTGGTGGCTATTGTGAATGGAATTGTGCTTTTTCTTTGTATTACTGTGTGTTTATTATTGGTGTATAGAAATGTGATTATCTTTTGCACATTTATTTTACAACCTGAGACTTTGCCAAAGTTCTTTATCTGTACATAGGGATTTTTGACATATATTCTTGGGTTTTCGAGGTATAGAATAACACTGACTTCAAAGAGAGATAACTTGATTTCCTCTTTTCCTCTTTGGATACCCCTGATCACCTTCTCTTCTTTGATTGCTCTAGCTAAGACTTCCAAAACTATGTTGAACAGGAGGGGTGAGAGTAGGCATCATTGTCATGTTCCAGTTTTCAGGGGAAATTATTCCAATTACTATCTGATTAGCAGTATGTGAACTGTGGATTTCTCGTAGATGACTCTTGCTATTTTGAGATATGTTCCATCTATGCCTAGATGTTCAAGGGTTTTTATCAAGAATGTGTGCTGTATTCTATCAAAAGCTTTTCCAGAATCTAATGATATATTCATGTAGTTTTTGCATCTGATGATGTATTTAATTACATGTATGGCCTTACAAATGTTGAACCAGCCTTGCATCCTGAGGATGACGTCTACTTGGATGATTTTTGAGATGTGTTGTTGAATCCAGTTTGCTAGGATCTTGTTGAGAATTTCAGCATCTGTGTTTATCAAGGAAATTGGCCTGTAGTTCTCTTTCTTTCTTGGGTCTTTACCTGGCTTGGGTATTAATGTGATGTTAGCTTCATAAAATGATTTGGGGAGAGTTCTATCTTTCTCAATCACCTGAAATACTTTCAGTAGGATTGGTATCAGTTCCTCCTTGTACCTTTTGTAAAATTCTGCTGGAAAGTCATCTGGTCCAGGGCATTTTTTTGTAGGTAGTTTTCTTATGACACAGTCAATTTCCTAGATTGTTATTAGTCTGTATAGGTTCTCATTTTCTTCCTGTTTCAACCTAGGGAGATAGTGTGATGTCAGAAAGTTCCTCCATTTCCTTTAGGTTTTCAAGTTTGTTTCCATACAAGTGTACATAGTAGTCTCTGATAATCTTTTGCATTTCTTCAGGGTCAGTTGTGACTTCATCTTTTGTGTTTCTGATTGTGTTTATTTGGGTTTTTCTCCCTTTTTCTTGGCCAGTCTAGCTAGGGGACCATCAATCTTGTTTATCCTTTCAAACAACCGGCATTTTTTTTTCATTAATTTTTTTGTATTATCTTTTTGTCTTCTGTGTCCCGGATTTGGGCTTTTATTTTGTTGATCTGGATTCTTCTGCTGAGGTTAGGATTTTGGTGGCCTTCCTTTGCCAGCTTCCTTAGGTGACTTGTAGGCTGCTAACTTGGGATCTTTCCATTTTCTTCATGTGTGTTGTAGAGATATGAATTCCTCTCTTACTACTGCTTTATGATATCCCAGAGGTTTTGGTAAAATGTTTATGCATTTTCATTTGTTTCCAATTATCTTTTAATCTCTGTTTTGATTTCCATATTTACCCAGGAGCTGCTTAGCATTATGCTGCTTACTGTCCATGTCTTTGTGGGTTTGGGGGTAACTTTGTTGGTGTTGATATTTATTTTTATTCCACTGTGGTCTGAGAAGGTGCATGGTAAAATTTCAATCTTATGAAATTTGTTTATGCTTGATGTATGGCCAAGGATGTGGTCTATCATAGTGTGTTTTCCTTGTGGTGATGCGTAGAATGTATATTCTGTGGTCATTGGGTGGAGTGTTCTATAGGTATCAATGAAGTTTACTTGGTCAAGAGTCACATTGAGGTATGGATCTCCTTGCTGATTTTTTGTCTTAATGATCTGTCTAGGGTTGTGAGTGGGGTGTTAATGTCCTCTGCTATGATAGTGTTAGAGTTAATCTTTTTTAAATTTTACCTAGAAACTGCTTTATGAAAGCTGGTGCCTATGTTGGATGCATATATATTTAGGATGGATATTTCTTGTTGATGGATTGAAGCTTTTATAATTATATAGTGACCTTCTGTATCTTTTTAAATTTTTGACGACTTAAAGCATATTTTGTCTGATATTAGGATCACAACTCCTGCTTTCTTTTGTGTTCCATTTGCCTGAAATTTTGATACCCATTCTCTTACTTTGGGTCTGTGAGTGTTCTTTCTGGTGAGATGAGTCTCTTGGAGACAATATATTTTTGCCTCATGATATCTTATCCATTTTGCCATTCTATGTCTTTTCAGTGGTGCATTTCGTCCATTCACATTCAGGCTAATTATTGAAATGTGAGAATTTGTTCCTGTCATGAGGTTCTTATAGAGTTGTTGTTCCTCTTTGTTTGTTATCTTTCTTTTGATTTTTGGGTTGACTCGTGTGTTTTCAACCTTTTTCTGTACTCTTTTGAAGAACGTTGTCATTCTTTTTTCCCTTTCTTCTGTGTTTAATATTTTCTTAATTGTTTCTTATAGAGTTGGTCTAGAGGCAGTATAAGTTCTTAGGGATTGAATATCTGGGAAATATTTTAATTCTCCCTCATTGATGAATTTTAGCTTAGCTGGGTATGTTATCCTTGGTTGAAATTGTTTATCTTTGAGAACTTTGAAGATTGGCTCCAAGCTATCCTAGCCTGAAGTGTTTCTGTAGATAAATCTGCTGCTATTCTAATTGATCTTCCCCGGTGGGTGGTCTGACCTTTTTCTCTTGCTGATCTTTAGGATTTTTTATTTTATACTTTGTTTAGGTGAATTACTATGTGTCTAGGAGTTGGTCTTCTCATTTGTTGTCTCACAGGAGTTCTCTGAATCTCTTGTGTTTGAATGGTCACATCACTGATGGGATGAGGGAAGTTTTCTTGAATAATTTCATGGTATGTTTGTTTCAGGTTGGTCTCTGTCTCTCTTCCTGCCTCAGGAAGTCCATTTACTCTTAGCTTCAGCCTCATGAAATAATCAGTCATCTCTTGAAGGTTTTGTTCTATCTTTTTAAGCTTCTTTTCTATGTTTTTGACAGTTAGGGTTAGTTTTATATTTTGGTCCTCAAGCTCTGAGAGTTTTTCTTCTGCTTGGCTAATTCTGCTTTTCATGCCTATCAGTTTTTTTATTTATTTCATTCACAGCATTCATTACTGCTGTTATCTCAGTTATCAATTCCTTCATATTTTCTTCTTGTCTCTCCTCAATTCTACTTATTCTCTCTATTAATTTCTTGATATCTGGGCTTATAGTTTGAGACCTGTCATTCTAGGGGCTCTTCATTGTTTATGTTCTAAAGTCTGTTTTCTCTGTCTGACCTCCAAGAAGTCTGTGTGAGACCCATATTCTTCTTTTGTTTTTTCTTTATTTATGTAGATTTTCCTCCCCCCCACACACACTTTTTTTTTCTTCCTCTTCTTTAATTCTGTGTTGTTCAGGGATGGTGGGGTTGCTTTTACTTCTGTTTGCTCAATCTCCTATTCTTCCTTATGTGGATCCTTTGTCTTTGTTCAATTCTGAAGCTAGACTGTGGATTGGGGACTGTACTCTTTGCAGTTTTGAGATTTAATCAAATGGGGAGCTATGATTCAAAATCTATCTGCAGATCCCTGTATCCACCGACAGATGTATGGGCACCCTGGAAACCACTTCCCATTGCCTTACAATCTGTCCATGCAGTGGAGGTATAGGTTTGCTCCCTAAAAGCAAAATGAGGTAAGAAAAAGAAAAAGAATGGAAAACTGAAGGTGGGGTGGGGCAAGAGGAAGCTGGAGAGAGAGAAGAGTAAGAGGAAAAACAGATCGACTTACTGACTAACAAATGAAAATAAACACAAAGACAGAAAAGAATTTTAAAAACCCTAAAACATACAGGCAATCATACAAACACACAAACCAATAAAAACCTTTTCCCAACCACAAATAGGAAGTCTAAAGAAAAAAAAAAGCAGTAAAATAACAGAAACAAAGCAAATACAAAAGCATTATCAAAGACAGAAAGAGAGAAAAAAACTATAACAGAAAACAAACAAAAATGAGCAAAGCAAACAGACAAAAAATAAAAACAAGGAACCAAACTCGCTCTGAGGTCATTCCTGTAGGTCCAACGTCCCTTTTGCTCTGATCTCTTTCTCTTAGCACAGGTTGATAGGGTTGCTCACAGCTTGGGGCAGATGCACCAGGCCTACTGTGGACAAGGGTGGATCAGATCTAGACTCACCCAGCTTGCTGTCTGTCAAGTCTGCCATTCAGATCTGACCTGTCTGTGTCTGATCCAGCATGGGGGAGGAGCTTCTCTCTCTCCCAGTTTGATGAGATTACCTTAGGTCCAAAGTTGGAGGCTGGATGGAGCTGGGAGGTGCTGGACAGGGCAATGGAGACCTTGCCTGGTCCTGGGACAGAGAAAATGGCTGCAATCAGCATTTCTTCACCAGGCATTGAGCTCCTCTCCAGCTCTCCCTGATCTTCTCTCTCCACTGATTGGATCTGGGGCTCCGGTTGATTTTGTATAACAGATGATGGTGTGGGACAGGTATCAGATGATGAGAATCAGCTGGATTCGGTAGGCTTTTCTCAGGAGAGTCCTGCAAACAGCAGACAATCCTGTATGTCCATGGCTCAAATCTCAAAGCAGTGTGGGCTTTCAGTCACCTTCAGAGGGGGGCCCTGGGTGCATGAACCCGAGTCTCCCCTCAGATGGACTTTCACTCTCCCACCAGCACATGCCCACTCACACAGAGAGTCTTTATGGACACTTGCTTTTGCGGAGAATCCCACAGTCCAACCTGTCCAGTCACCATCTTGTCTGAACACCTATTTTGTGTATTTTTAAGCTACCTTCTTATTGTTGTTTTTTAAAATTTAGTTCCATTGTGCTCCTGGAATATACATTAAATTTCAGTTATTTTAAATTTTGAAATATTTTTTCTTTTAAAAGAGCAGAATATGGTCAAAATTAATGGATGTTTAATGTACACTTGAAGGAATGTTCTATTTTGCTAAGTACTATAAATATTAATTAGACCCAGTTGGTTGATAGTAATTTTCAGGTCTTCTATATTCTCACTGTTTTTCTGTAAAGCTGTTGCTCTGTTCACCCTCATCTAGGATAATATGGCTTATTCAACTTTGACATATTTATTAACTATTGTTTAGAAATATTTCTGTGTTCAAGTTCATTTTATCTAATGTTAATATGATTATTCCCACTTTCTCTTGATTAGTGTTTGCAAGTTTGTATTATGCTATATGTGTGTGTGTGTTTGTGTGTGTGTTTGTATGCGTTTTTGTGTGCTTGTGTATTATGTATATGTTGACACATATAGATAGGTCTATGTTTTATCTACTCTGACAATTTCTGTGCTTTAACAGGCTTGTTTCATCAATTAAATTTATTTATATAAATATGGTCAGATTAACATTTGCCATTTTGCTAGTGGTTTTCTATTTTTTCATCATCTCATTGTTGTATTTTTATCATTTTTTTGTCCCTTTTTAAACTATTTTTTAACATCTTATTTTCTCTCCAAAGCTCTTTTTGTTTATTCTTTTTTGAAAAATTAAAATGGTTTTCTTAGTATTTGCTTTTTTAATTAATCAGAATCTATCTTTAAATAATAATGTGCCACTTCATTTACAGTTTAGGCAGTTTACAATGCATTCTCAATTCTTCCCTCACAATCTTTATGCTATTCTTGCAATATATTTTAATTGCACTTGTGCTATAATACTACAGATAACTAGCTTGCTTTAAAGATTCACTTATCTGTATATGCAATTAGAGTTAAGAAAAAAGGAAAATTACTGGTTACTTTTTTATTCCATTTCTTTTCTTCTTTCTTTCTTTCTTTCTTTCTTTCTTTCATAGATTCTGATTTCTCTCTGCTACTCTGTTTCTACTGCCTAAAGAACTTTTACCAATTTCTTCTATTTTATGTCTGCTGGCAAAAAATTCCCTCTATTATTATTTGTAAATAAAAAGTATGCTGTAACATTTATCATTGTTCCCTTGTATGTAATAAATTTTGTTCCTATGACTGTTTAAATATTTTTTTGAAGGGTTATGAGTAGTTTATATATAATATGCCTAAGTATATGCAAGTTTATGTTTTATGGGTTTTTTTTCCAATTCTTTTTGGAATTAACTGAACTTCTTAGTTCTGTGAGTTTTTATATCATTAACTTTATAAAAGGTATTATATTTCTACAAATATGTATTTTGCTATCTTCTATTGACATCTTAATTACACACATTAGACTGTTATGAGTTCATTATTATGTTTCCAATTTTTAAAAAATATAGCCTTTCCATTTCATTGTTTCTTACAATTTTTATCTCTGCTAAAATTATGTATTTGATCTTGCAAGATGTCCTTTTTTTTTCACTAGAGTCCTGAACATATGTATAATAGTTATTTTAAATTCTTTTTATGTAGCTGATTTTCTAACAGGCCATCCTCTAATTCTTTTTCATATTTCTAAATATTGAGCAGAGTGTAATGGGTATGTGTATGTGTGTGTATGTATATAAAATTTAAATGCATGCTCAAAATTAGTGTTGATTATTAATGGCTTCAATACAATTAAAACAGTATTAACAATGTAATTTTGAAAGAGTTAGGCACTAATACAATTTCAGTTAGTCCTAACACTCTGATTTATATAAAGCAAAGGGAAATTATTTGTAGAAGTAATGAGGTGGCCACAGTGTATCCACTTAGTCTGATTTTAAATTGACAGCAGCATCACCTATTAACTTTGAGAAAATATAATAAAACATGCCAGCAGATAGAAATGGTCTAAAATTCATTTAAATCCTTCTTGTCATCTGGTTATGAAGTATAAGTAAGAAAGTTAACTACAAAATATAAAAAATAAACTCTATTTTATTTGTAATAATTCATCTCAAAATTTACACTTTTTTTACTTGATTGGTGAAAATAAACACCAATCAGACTTTCTTCTGAAGGATACAGCACTCAAGACAGTTCTTTATCTTCTCTACCCAAGTAATTCCCTTGCAGAAACTATGCTTACAATTCAATTTTTCTCATTCAGAACATCTAAATGTTATCTTTAAACATATAATCTTGAACTTGAATTATTATTTCTTAAATTCAAAACAAAGAAAATTAAAATAAAACTTTTAATTTTATAAAATATTTTATATAAAATATATAATTAGTGAAATTTGAAAGCAATATTACAATAATAATGTTTTGTTTTGAATCATCTAGCAATGCTCAGAGATGTTAATAAACCACAAGGAGCCACATATTTGATTCCAAGATAATGCTTTGCAACTGACCATAATTATTCCACTTATCATTGCTAGCTTTCATTTTTTTCTTTGGCATAAAGAAATTTATGTTATTACAATGATTAAAGTTTTGCTAAGCAACTCTGAAAAATAAGGCTATATATAGCATATACAGCCTGTCCTTTATATTAAATGATACAATGAAAACTAATTTTTCATTAGTTAATTTAAATAGATTAAAATTTAACATAGAGAACACTAATGCTATCATTTCAAAATAGGATTTAACAAGTTGTATGAAAACTTCTTCCCTATTAAGTCATAATCTCTTCAGTCATAAAAACATTTATTTTTACTACTGATGAAGAACTAAATATGAATGAAAGCATTGAAGTTTATAACATTGTCACCTTAAATGTGAACAAAGGAATTTGAATAACATCTCAAATATCAGTGTCTTCTCCTGACTCAAAAGAGTAAAGTAATACTGATAAAATTAAAACAAAGAGCAAGTTAATAATTTTAGTATAAACTCTATAACTATTCTTGGTTAAGATTCATTAAGAACATACTACTGAAGACCTGAGAAAATCTTACAAAAGCTAAAACATATAGCAACTGAAAAAGTACCTGATAGTAAAACAATTAAATAATTCAAGGGAAAATGTATGATGAATTATTATTGTTGTTAGACTTGTTCAGCATTATTCTTGTTTCTAAATCCTAAATACTGTTTTTTTAAGCATTACCAGTAATGATAAGAACACTAGTTATAGCTAGCAATTATTATCTTATTTGATATACACATGTTGCAAACATGACCACTCATCCTTTTATCATCTCTGAAAAATAAATTTTAGTTTTTATTTATTTGTGTGTTTATTTATTCATTTGTTTATTTAGAATTGAAGTCTCACTCTGGATCCCAGGCTGGAGTGCAGTAGCATGCTCACAGCTACTGTAGCCTCCACTTACTGGACTGAGACGATCCTTTCACCTTAGCCTTCCAAGTAGCTGAAACTACAGGCACTTACCAACATGCTCAGTTAAGTTTTTATTTATTGTAGAGACGAGGTCTGGCCAAGTTGCCCAAGCTGGTCTTGAACCCCTGGGTTCAGACAATAGTCTAGACTCCGCTTCAAAAAGTGCTGGAATTACAGGCGTGAGCCACTGTACCCAGTATATTTTAATTTATAAACTGCTTTGAAGAAAAGAGGCAGAGGCTCAGGGGACAAATAACTGACTCAACACTAACCAGTTAGAATTTTTCACATCTTCATATTTTATTTTAAAATTAGAATAGAAAAATGAGAAAAAGCATAACCTCTGTCTTAAATAAATAAAATTCCACTTTAACTTCATATTGCTTATCACAATTTTTCTTATTTTACAAGCTAACAATTTTGAAGGGCTCTGAAATTTTATCTTACTCCTCATATTCACCATCACCAAACATTATTGTTTCTTATTCTGAAATATCCCTTAAATATGTCCTTTTCTCTTTACTTTTTCACATTAATTTACATCCCAATTTCAGAACACAATAATATTCTCTTTTTCTCTATCTTCAAATTCATACCTCATTGGCTGAATTCTTCTAAAATATCATATTCATCAGATAACTCCCTTGATTAAATATCTACAAAATCTTCATGGTTCCTGATACAGTTTGGGCCTTCACCATTGTGTTTCTCACATAAACTAATACAATTATTCTTATTGCCTCCAGTCTTGCTCCCCTCTTATATACTATTTATTCAGTTCGAGAAAAACTCTTTGAAAAGAAAATTTGAACATCTTTTTCCCTGATACCAATAATTCTGTGACTTTCAAATATTAAAGATTAAATCCAAATTCCTTAACATGGGAAGAGGTCTGCGAAAGCCTGTTGGCCTTTTCATAACTGTTCTTTGGCATGAAGACCTTTGTGCTGACCTCTGTGTGCTTTCTCATGTTGACTGGTTTACAGGGAATATTTTATACTACCTTTTCCCATGTGTACTTACTCTTTTCTTTCCATCTCCTTTAATTAATTAATTAATTAATTAATTTTTTCGTTGAACTCTCACTCTGTTGCTCAGGATGGAATGCGCTAGTACAGTCACGGCCACTGAGCCTCGACCTGCTGGGCTCAGGCAACCCTTCTGCCTCAGCCTTCCAAGTAACTGGAACTACAGGGGTGGGCTACCATGACTGGCTAATTTTTTGATGTATTGTAGAGACAAGGTCTCACCAAGTTGCCCAGGCTGGTCTCGAACCCCTGGACTTAGGTAATCCTCTCTCCTTGGCCTCTCAAATGCTGGGATTACAGACTTGAGCCACCTTGCCCCGCCTCATCTACTTTATTTTTACTAACATTTTTTCAGGGCTCAGCTCTATTACATGAAACTTTTCTGTTCTATTCTTATAGCCCCAAATTTATTACTTTCTTGTTCTTTTCTCTTTTTTAATTGAAATGTGATTCAATTAAGATACAATTAACAATTTTAAAATGTACAATTCAGTGGCATTTTCTACTTTCTCAATGTTATACAGCCATCCCCTATATTGACTTCCAGAAATTTTCATCTTCCTTCCTCAACTTTTGTACATTGTAAACTAACACATTTAATGTCATATCTAATAATCCATGGCCAAACATAGTGAAGATTTACCTTTACATTTTATTCTAACAGTTTCATAGTTCTGAGACTGGTATATTTAACATTATGATTTAATTTGTGTTAGTTTTGTTATATGATGTGAAATAGGGGCTCATCTTCATTATTTTGTATAGGGATAGCTAGTTGTACCAGCATCATTTGTTGAAGAAACTATTCTTTCTCTACTGAATGATCTTGGCACCCTTATTTAAGAGGACATGATTTTATTTCAGGACTTTCAGCTATATTCCATTGGTCTATATATCAATCCTTATGCCAGTAACACACACTTTTGATCATGGTAATTTTGTAGTAACTTGAATTGTGGAAATGTGAGTCCTTCATTTGCTCCCATTTTTCAAGAGAGATTGTTTAAGAGATCTCTTACAATTTCATATAAATTTGAGAAACAGTTTTTCCATTTTTGCAAAAAAGTGTTGTTACAATTTTAATAGGGATTATACTGACTCTGTAGATCAATATAGTTTAATAGGGATTATTTTGACTCTGTAGATCACTTCTTACTTATATTAAGTCTTTCAATGCAGGTACACAGATGGTGGTCACTTGTTTAGATTTTTAATTTATTTTCAGCAATGTTTTTTTGTTTTCAGTGTACAAGCATTTCACCAGCCTTGTTAAATTTACTACTATGTATTTTTTTTTTTTAGGTGAAATTGTGAGTGGAATTGTTTTATTAATTTCCTTTTGAATTTGCTATTGTTAGTACCCAGATATATAACTGTTTATTGTATGTCACCTATAATTGTGTATTTTGCTAGGTATCTTTATTGACTTAGTAGTTTATTCTGTGTCCTCTAGGAGTTTTTTTCAATACATAAGATAATTTCATCTGCAGATAGTTTCACTCTCTTACCCAACTTGAATGCCTTTTATGTCTTGCTTTCCCTTAATTGCTTTTGCTAGAACTACAAGTGATAATAGTCTGTAGTCTTCTTCTACACTTCATTCTAATGTAGTCAGAGAAAATATTTTGTATTATTTCTATCTTCTAAAATTTTTTGAGAATTTTATGTGGTTTAACATATAAACTATCCTAGAAAATGCTGTGGTCTCTTCATATTATTGTAGAAGAGTCTGTTTCTCTCTTGACTGCAAAAGCCTATCGATTTTATTTTATGACTCTTATTTGGTGCATAAATGCTTATGACTCTTATATTTTCATGATGAATTGACACATTTATCAACATATAACATCCTTCTTTGCTTCAACAGCTTTGATTTAAAATCAATTTTGCCTGGTATTAGTATGCCCTCCCAACTCTCTTTTTGTTGTTATCTACATGTGATAAATTTTTCTATTATTTTATTTTCAACCTATTTGTTTCTATGGATTTGACTCAGCCTCTTGTGGATAGAATATGGTTGAATTCTTTAAAATCCATTCTGCAGATAATAAAAAATAATAAAAATATTTTATTAAATTTAACAAAATCATACACACATATATATAAATTTACTTAATATATATTAATTTATTATGTTTAATAAAATTACTTCTATCATGTCTTTATTTTTTTATATATCTTTTGAACTGTTCACTTCCTTTACTATGGCCACATGTGTTTAAATAATTTCTGTAATGTGCAATTTTGGTTACTTTCTTATATTATTTTGTGTATATTTTAGTTACTTTCTTAGTGATAACTTGTGAATGACTTTTGACCCTTAAAATTATAACACTTTATTTTGATTGAATACCATCATATATCCATAGTATACATGAACTTTGCTCCTATACACTTTTTCCCTTCCCCATTATATTGTTGTTTTCAAAAATTACATTGTTATACATTGTATGTCCATTAATGTAGATTTACAATCATTCTTCTGAACATTTGTTGTTAAAATAATATAGAAAAAAAGAGGAGTTAAAAACCAAAAATGCAGTGACATTGTCTTTTGTATTTATCTATGTAATGACCATTGCTAGTGTTCTTCATTTCCTTATTTTTCTTCAAGTTACTGTCTAATGTTCTTTCATTGATTCCTAAAAAATTCCCTTTGATATTTCTTCTAAAACAGGTCTACCGATAACAGATTGCCTTAGAATTCTTTACTTGAAAATCTTAATTTTTCTTATTTTCTTCCAAATTTGATAAATATTTTGTAACATATAGAATTATTTGTGGACAATTTTCTTTTCTTTCAGCACTTTAAATATGTTTCTATGCTTTCTGGCCTTCACACTTTTGCTAAAACTTGGCCATTAATTTCTTTAAGAATCTTTTAAAGGTGAATATCACTTCTCTCTTTCTGTTTTCAAGATTGTCTATGTCAGTTTGTATATAATATGTCTCAGTTTTTATCTCTTTTTCTTTACCTGTCTTGAAAATCATTGACCTTTTTGCTTTTTACACTCATGTTTTTAATAAAATTGCAAACATTTTCAGGCATTATTTAAATAGTGTTCTGCACCTTTCCTTATGGACTTTTATTATGGGTATTTGCTATTCTTGATGGTGTCCCCAGGATGTCTTAAACTGTTGTTTTTTATTCTTTATTCATTCTTCTCATACTAGATATTTCAACTGATCCTTCTTTAAGTTCACTGGCTCATGTTTATGCTTGCTTAAATAACCTATTTACAGCCTAAGGTAAATTTTCCATTTCAGTTATTATACATTTCAGTCCAGATGTTTTTGGTTTCTTTTTGTAATTTATATCTCTTTATTGATATTCTCCATTTGCTTAACCATTATTCTCTTGGTTTGCTTTGGTTCTTTCTTTATATTTTCTTTATCATTTTGAGCATATTTAAAATGAAAATTTAAAGTCTTTGTCTGGTAAGTCTTATATCTGTGCTTCCGCAGCAGCAATTTCTGTTTATTTCTCTTACAAATTTCTGTTTTGTTTTGTTTTTTTTGCCCCATGCTTAATTTTTTTTTTTAATGCTGGAAATTTAGAATATTGCAATGGGGTAACTATAAAATTTAGTTTCTTTCTCTTTAGTTTTTGTTTCTGTTGCCTGATATGGGTTGTAGTTTTGTTTGTTCAGAAGTATTTTAAAACTATTTTTGTAATGTCTCTACTCTTTGTCAGGTGTAGTCTGCAAAGTTTCTATTCTTTTAATTTGTATTCTGCTAGTATTTTGACAGAGACACTGGAAGTCAAAAAGAAACAGGAGATAAAGAAAAGGAAAATAAATTATTTTTAAAAAGTTTCTCTACATTTGCAAATTGGCTCTTTGTTGAGATACTCCTTAAACGCTTAGTCAGACAATTTTCAACTCTACCTTATGTGCACAGCTTTCACTTAACCTAAACATCAGACAGAAGGACTTCTCAGATTTTTCTGAGTGTGCATCTTTCCTGTGCATTTGCATTATTTCTAAATTCCCTGTTGTAGGTTGGTGCCTCCAATGTCCTCATTACTTAAAGTAACTCTCTCTCTCACTTGTCATCTCAGACTTTAGGCATGTCTATTATTTTCTTCAAGTGCCAATTTCTGCCTTATGTGACACAAGTTTTTTTTATTTGTTTTACAGTATTTTTGAGAAGTTTCCTTTGCATAGCCACTTTTCCATCCTGAGAAATTTTCAAATTAGGTAAAGAGATGTCAATTACCTTGTATTGTTGTTCTAGGTAGGATCAGACAAGTAAAAATACACAAACTTAATTCTTTAATAATACAATCTGCTCTGTCTTTGGAACCACCCACACTGAGAATGTGGGTTGTTGTTATAATACCGTAACTGAACCAGGGAAGGGAGTGATCCGAGGGTAAGTAGACATGCTGTAAATCTTTCAAATCAATTTTAAGTTGCCTTTTTCTTGATTCAGCTTTGTTTTATTGCTCTAAACCTTTGAATAGTTTTCTTATTTCTGATAAAATTTATTTAGACCTTTTTTTTTTTGCTTGACATTTTAGAGTTTCTGTTAGAAAATATGTTTGTGGAGCTACTTACTCTACCATTTCACTCATGTACAGCTGGATTGACAACTTTTGATTCTATCTATCGTCTATCTATCATTTATCTATCATATCTATCTCTATCTCTGTATCTGTATTTATATCTACATATTCACAGGATACAAGTGCATGTTTGTTACATGGATATATTGTGTACTTGTCGGGACTGGCCCTCAGGTAACCCATTCCTGAGCTCAGTTAGTAACTTCTGAACTCCTGCTTCCCACCTCCCTCTTTTAGTGTCCCCAGTTTCTGTTAATTCCATCTTTGTGACTATTTAGCTCCAACATATAAGTGAGAATCTTCAGTGCTTGATTTTCTGTTTCTATGTTAGTTCATTAAGAATGACAATCACCAGCTTCATCTATGTTGCTGCAAAGGCCATGATTTTATTCTTTCTTATGTTTGTGCAGTATTCCATAGTGTATATGTACATATTCCTTATCTAGTCAATCATTGATGGGCACTTAAGTTGGTTCCATGATATTCACATATTATTATGAATAGTGCTGCAATGAACATATGAGTACAGTTATATTTTTACATGATGAATTCTTTTTCTTTGAATAGTTAGCTACTAGTAGATCGCTAGTGCTACTAGCTGGATAGAATGGTAGTTCTATGTTTAGTTCTTTGAGAAATCTCCACACTGTTTTCCAAAGAGGGTGAACTAGTTTACATTCTCACTAACAGTTTATGAGCATTTATTTTTCTCTACATTTGTGTCAACATCTTTTATTCTTTGACTCATTAATAATAACCATTCTGACTAATGCAAGATAATATTGCAGTGTGTTTTTTTAAATTTGCATTTTTATGTGATCAGTAATAGTTCGTATTTTTTCGTGTTTGTTAGCTGCTTGTGTTTCTTCTTTTGAGAAATGACTATTTGTATATTTTGCCCCCTTTTTGATGAGGCTGTTTTTTTTGTTTGTTTGTTTGTTTGTTTCTTTCATGCTGAATTGTTTGAGTTTCTTATAGATTCCGGATATTAGTCCTTTGTCTTAAGCATAATTTTCAAATATTTTCTCTCATTCCATAGGTTTTCTCCTCACTCTGTTTATAATTTATTTTGCAGTGCAAAAGCTTTTTTTTTTTGAGTTGGAGTCTCACTCCTTTGCCCAGCTGAAGTACAGTGGTACACATGCTCATGGTCACCCCAGCGTCGACCTGCTGGGCTCCCGCGATCCTTCTGCCTCAGCCTTCTGAGTAGTTGGAACTACAGATGCTCTCTACC
>CAUYQG010026591.1:0-17320 GCA_963574415.1 Tarsius wallacei
ATTGCCTGAGCCCGCGGGTTCGAGACCCGCCTGGGCAGGCGAAACCTCATCTCTACAATAAATCAAAAAAATTAGCCGGGCGTGGTAGCGCACGCCTGTAATTCCGGCTACTTGGAAGGCTGAGGCGGAAGGATCGCCGGACCCCAGCAGGTCGAGGCTGCGGTGGCCGGGAGCGGCCACTGCACTCCAGTCTGGGTGATCGAGTGGGACTCCAACTCAAAAAAAAAAAAGGAAAGAAAAGAAGTAGCAGGGTAGCTCTTCTTTTGTCACATCCAAATATTGGAGACAGTGGACTATGGTAGACATAGTTTTAATGACAAGTATGCTCTCCTTTCACTGTGTCTTCTTGTAATAGAATTCTTTACTATGGGGAATCTATTTCACATGGTCTGGTTAAGGTTCACTCTGTCCAAATAACATCCAGACTCTCTCTTGAAGGGGTCATATGACACAAACTTGATCAGTGTCCTCCACTGGAATTTTGCTAGTACTATTAGAAAAAAGGCACTTTCATTTACCTGAGATTCCAACTTTAAGGCTCACATAAGCCAGGAGCTACTAAGGATCATCTTTCCCATCACCTGGACAGAGTCAGAAAGAGAAAAAAAAACTCTAACAGAGAAAAGAGCTCAGAGATTTAAAGAGATGTATTGTTCTTGACATGGTTTGAGTACCTGGATCCTCCTGTACATAGTTTTAGATTAATTGCTGGATCTTTTTGATAGAATATTTTTAAATTTAAGGTAGTTTGAGTGAATTTCTGCCACTTACCATGAAAAAAATCCTGACCATTTTTTTCACTAAACAGTAAATGCTTTATAAAGGGTGTCTTCCTTACTGATTTTTATAACCCAGTGTCAACTGCAGTCCCTGACATATAGTACTTTATTATTGCTAAATTAAGTTGAAGTGAACCAACACTTTAAGTAGACTAATTTTTATGCAGTTGAGGATGGTCTTACTAAATATTGGCATGGTTCATATCAGTATCAATTATACCACAAAAAGTATCAAAGAGGTGTTCAAGCTGAGATGACAAAGATGTTGAACGTCAATACTTGGGGAAACCATCCTGCAAGTGACTTTTGAGTTTCTTCTAATTCAGAAGCTATGATTCTAGGTAATATGTATCTTTTCCCTGCAGCTGAAAATACCCAGTATTTTTCTATCAGTTTTTACTGAAATTAGTTTATCTTTTGGCCTTTTATCATTTGGTATAGGCTTTAGGGTCTATGAAACAGTAATAATTGGAAAACGTCGGCACAAGGCAAGCTGAAAGAAAACGGAAGCAGTATTGTGAATAGCATGGTTTGAGCCTCAGCTCTGGCTGAGATTCTGAATAATCAGAGACAAGGTAAATTAGACTTTCTGTCTGTAAAATAGGCACATATTCAACTCCAGCGAATGCATTTAAAACCATTTCAAACAAGAAAAAAATTATAACAGTATTTAGTTATATGCTTGAGGACTGTATAAAGGAAATATCAGGAACAAAGGTGGAAAAATATAAATATAAGATGTAATTTTTAAGGGCAGTGGTTGTCAGGAATCAAACATGTTTAATTTACTGATCTCTAGGTAGATGCTACCATGTCAATCATATGTCGTCATAGTAAACAGTTTCTATAACCAGACCACCTTTGAAAAAGAAATTTTAAGGGATTTAATCCTTTAATTTGATTGTCTTGACTACTTCTAAATTTCACACCTTGGCTAATATATCATTTTTATTTTGGACATAAAACAAAGGTATAAATAAAAATATAAAAACAAAGTAAAGGTTCTTTTTTTTTTTATCATATGTAAGTCACAGAGCATTTTTGCCACCAAAACTGAGACTGAGTAGAGATTAGTGTGGTCCTGAACACATGGTCACCTCTATATTGGCTTAGTCCAGACAGCTTACTGCATGGTAAGTAATTATCAGAAATGATTATGATGGACCATTGTTCAAGTTCTTAATCTGCTTTGCAGCTTCTTTATTATGATTTACACTTTTTTGATTGCCAGTAACTAGAACAAACCCCTTTTGTTTTTTGCTTTGTTCTGTCTTTGGGAATTGTTTTGTTTCGGTAGATAATACCAACGCAGACAATGCTATTACATCACTAGTATATCTGTGATGTATGCAGCAGCTAAATTCTGCCACCTTTTCTAAATAGCAAAAGTAACTCGTATCTACTCAAATAAAATAATGGCCCCATATCCTCATTGATGTGAGTGAATAAGTATGCTATTTCAATAATCACTGAGCTTTTTTGTACCTGGTCCTCACCTGAAATTCAGTGTTACACTGGTTAAAGATCACAGGGTAGAAAGGAAGAGAGGAGGAGGTAAGCTTGGGTGAGGGAGAGGATAGAGGAGGAAAGGGGACATTTTTCAAAGTATAAGGCTTTGAGAGCCTAATTTTTGTTGATCACCAGTTTCTAAGATAAAACTAGTATTGTAATCATCTACTCTTCTACTCTGAAAAAGAAGACAAACATGCTTACAGGAAAGAAAAGAGAAAATGGTGCTACATAATTTAATTCTACATTATAGCTAGTCTTCTTTTGCCACATCCTATATATAATCATGTGAGAAAATCATTTTAAAATGGTCTCAAGTAAAACAGAAAGTACAAAATGAAAATTTATGTAAGGCTGAGAGTGTTATTTCTTTCTTTTGCAAAGCTGTCTTATTGTTATATTGTTCTTAACAATCAAAAACAAAAAAGTCTTCAGATATAAACAAAACAAATGCTGCTTCTGACTTTTTTTAGTAATATGACAAATATTTGGACGGGTAACATATACATACAAAAATAACTCATGAGTCAAAAATCATTCCTGTGGGAAGTACTTCTAAAAGTATATAATTAACCTCAAACAAAGGCAAGTGAGGGACACCTTTCAAAGGGCCCTTCCTGCACAGTTGAATTAGTGTGCTTTTCTTTCTTTTCCAAATACAAAATGACTTTCTTTGATTCTCCTCCCACACACTATTTCAAATAAACTGTGCAGCATGAAGCTTTTTCAGTACTAAGGTAAGATGTTTAAAAGGTCATATTAACATCTGAAAATGGTCCTTTAACGTTTTTACAAATATTTAGAGACTCTGCTGGCAAACTCACTATTTTTATGATTTTTTTGATTGTCAACATTAGCTAACAACTGAAACTTAGACAATTAGAAAATGTTCCCATGGGTTGCTGTCATCAACACATTTGATGATGTGTTGCCTCTGCATCTCCAACCATGTGTTGTAGGGACCACAGCTAAGCCTAAGCATATATGTCCATATTGCCATCTGAGAGATAATAAGGGAAGTTATCAAAGCAAAAAGGACTTTGGCAAAGTGAAATGATAAATATTCCACTAAACAAAGAGTCAAGTAAATTAACACCATAAATGGATTTACCTTCTAAGATACAGGAGCAAAATATCCAGAGGGAGCCCCTGAGATATTTCAGCCACTGACTTTCTTCTTCTTGCCAATCTATATAACGAATGCTCTTGGTGACCACCATTCCAACCAGGCCATTACATCTTGGTCTGAAAAATAAAATGCTCTCTTTCTAGATGAGCAAAGCAAAACATTAACTTGACAATCCTGGAGGCTGTGTCAAAGACTGACTTGGGTCAACAGATAGCAGAAGAAGAATGTAACACCTATAAATACGTATGCAGCATAGATGCATTAGTGCGATCATTGCTTAATCTAACTATGCATTAGAATCCCCCAGAGATCTTTAAAAATGCAGATTCCAAGTCTCCAGAATCAGATTTTCTTGAGGCACCAGGGTTATGAGGAGTGGAGGTAGGAGGAACAGAGGAGGCTTCCCCATGTTCAAAACCATGGCAAGCAAAAGGCAGAGCTGAGAGAACTTGAGTCTCCTAGACCAAAGATACTTGAGCTACCGACTTCTCTGGGCCGTTATCACGTACCTTTCTCTCAAATCAAATAATTAACTTAAATGTCTTCTAGGTCCTTTTCCTCTTGCTTGTATTTCAATCACTTACAATAGCATTGAGCACAGAATCCAGCTTCCTGACCACGGCCTACAGGTTTGGCCTGCTTCATGGGCCTATGGCAGGTACAGTCATACAGGGCACCATGATTAAAAGGGTCTGAACTTGATTTAATGCTCAGTTGTCATCATCTTCAAATCCTTAATAATTTTCATACAGTGGTCCAATGTATTCTTCTTGTACCAGGCCCCACAAGTTGTATAGCCAGCCATACCTACAGGGGCCCCATGATCTGGTTCCAGCCTACCTTTACCCCACCTCCATCTGCTCCCCTCTTCTTTCCCTATTTTCCAGCCCCCATGGCTTGCTTTCTATCTCTTAAACATGCTGAATTGGTGTCCATCTCTGAGTCTTTGCTGCTGCTGCTTCTATCAGAAGCACATGGTCAGGACCTCAGAGACCTCACTCTCACCTCATCACTGCTTGGTACAGTACCTATGTTGTTTTCTGCACATCACTTACAAGCATCTGAAATGACCTGATTCATGTATACCTTTATATATACCATGTATATGTTTATTGTCTATTTCTCCACCACTAGATATAAGCTCCTTGCAGGCAGGAATTTTATATGCCTGCAATTTTATCACTCACTTCTGTATCTCTGGTCACTGGACACCTGACACTGAGAGAGTATGCAATAACTATGTGTTGACTAACTTACCAAACAACTAGCTGGTTTACATACTCTTTTGATATATATTTCCCAAAGCCTCTACAACATTAACAACATTCCATGAGAAGTTCTTGTGTTCTGGAGTAGATTTGGAGAGTATAAATTTAGTCAAATACAGAACTACTGGGAACATTCAATCTATTCCTAGCAACCAGTCTCAATTTCTGTAGCTTCCTAATGTATGTATTATTTCAAATTATTATAAAGGGCCACTGGATAAAGATTAGGGAGAGGAAAATGTCAGCACATGGAGAGTACAACAAAGGCCAAGCAGGCATTTGGTACAAGATGCAGCAGAAAGAACTATTTCTAGTGATGTTGAATTTGAGATTGCTAAGTTTCCTATAATTCTGAAGTTTTATATTTTTGAAGGTTGAGTAAAACTTAAAATTTCAGATACAACTATACAGGTTGTTAATAATGAGGATGAGGCTTTATGGAATTTGATGGCATGGTTCAGTAACAACTTATCACTCAGTTACCTCTACCCCATAAGCACACTCCCACTAAGATGTACACACAAATATAATAAATGAGAAAACTGTCACTAAATATTTCCTAGATCAGCATCGAATATTCCCCGAAACAGAATCTAGAAAAGCTAGATCAGACTTTTTAGCAATAAGACATTCAGCTTAGTCTAACATAGGAGCCCTTTCTATGAGCTTACTGCTTACAGGCATGAAAACCAAAATGTCAAATTTTCCAGGCCCTGCAGTGAAGGCTCAGCTACACCAAACAGGATGAATAGGATTCCAGGCTGACACACGCATTCCACATGCATTCCCTAACAGCAATTTAGGATAGATATGTCTATCAGCCTTTAGGCTTTCTCAGTGGCTTAGTCAGCTCAGGCTGCTATCACAAAAATACCAGACACTGTGTGACTTAAACAAAAAACATTTATTTTCACAATTCTAGAGCCTGGGAGTCTAAGATCAAAGTGATGAATGATCCAGTATCGGGTGAGGGCTGGCTGTCTGGCTTGTGGACAGACACCTTCGTGGGGATCCTCACATGGCACAAAGCAGGGAGCGTAAGCTCTCCAGTGTCTCTTCTTTTTCTTCTTCTTCTTCTTTTTTTTTTGAGTTTGAGTCTCACCCCATCACCCAGGCTAGAGTGCAGTGACATGCTCATGGTCACCTGAGTGTTGACCTGCTGGGCTCAGGCGATCCTTCCACCTCAGCCTTCCAAGTAGCTGAAACGACAGAAGCATGCTACCATACCCAGCTAATTTTTTGATTTATTGTAGAGACGAGGTCTTATCATGTTGCCCAGGTTGGTCTCGAACCTGCAGGCCAGGTAATCCTCTTGCCTCAGCCTCCCAAAGTGCTGGGATTACAGGCTTGAGCTACTGCACCCAGCCCAGTGTCTCTTCTTATAAGTGCACTGACCCCATCATGAGGGTTTCACACTCATGACCTAATTTCCTTCCAAGAACTTATCTCCAAATACTATCACACTAGGGACTAGAGTCCATATAAATTTTGGAAGGACATAGACATTCAGTCCCTAGCAGAGCATGAGGCTTAGCTTGAAAGACTACGTGAGGTCTCATACACATCTTAATTATAAATTTAGCTCTCGGGAATTCTGCCATCCCGTGACAAACCTCAAAGCAATGAAAATGTGTTTAGTGGTGTTTGCAAAGAGAGAGGTATGGCAGAACTCAAAGGGGGGGCCTCGACTTAGCCTGCCACCCTGTCACATGGAACCAAATGAAGAGAAAGTTCCATCTCAACTCCTGTCTTTTAATTAAATTGATCGTTAAGTAATAAAGAGGAAATGTACTTCAATCAATGTCTTAGGAATTGAGCAACCAGGCTATCAATCTCTTTCTGAAAGAACTGGAGGTAAAGGGTAGAGGGCTCAGGTAGACTGAAGAGGGATAAGAAGACTTGAGATGAGATAGCCTCTCCTGCAGTCACAGATTTTTAAAACACATTAAAATGTTCTTTCGGGCCTGGTGAAGCACTTTGGGAAGCTGAGGCAGGAAGATTCTTGAGCCCAGAAATTTGAGACCAGCCTAGGCAACATAGCAAGACCTTGTCTCTACAAAAAATAAAAACATCAGCCAGGCATGGTGGTGTGTGCCTGTAGTCTCAGTTATTGGGGATCCTGAGGCAGAGGGACTGCCTGAGCCCAGGAGGTCTGAGGTTGTGGTGAGTTGTGATGACAGAGTGAGTCTTGGTGACAGAATGATACCCTGACTAAAAAAAAAAATGTATTTCTAAACCTCAATAATATAAGCTAATGAAGGAGAAAGAGAGGCTAAATGTGAAAAGTCTGAATTAGGGCAAGTTTTAAAGAACTTAAGAGAATTGTATAAAGTTGCTCAGGGGCAATACTTCAATAAAACACCACAAAGAATTTCCCAGTTAAAAAGCCAGTTTCCTTGAGTAGATAAAGAGACTCTGACAAATCTGTAGGCTATTAATTTGGTAACAAATCTATTTTATATAAAGGGAACAAGAGTGATTACAAATTTCAAATCAGTGAGTGCTGAATTAATGATACTTCTGCATAAAATATTTATCCTCCACTTAGTTCAGAAAAATTCTATAGCCAGTGCTATATTCAAATGCCCACTGTTACCTGGAAATTTGAACTGTGAAATCCACAGTGACATTTAGAGAAGCACTAGATGCTAGTGTTTCAGTTAGGCACTGTGCCTCTTTGTGACAGCTTGCTCTAAGAGACTGCCCAATGTTAGGCAAATGGCAGAGAGCATATTTTAGATATTATTAGAATACTCACAAGTGACTGAGCAAACCTTGAAAGGCTTGGATCCCAAATGTTGGTAAGGGAGTTGAATTCATGAACAATCCTCCAAGAAAGACATCAAAGTGTAGTAGTGAAAAGGACTCTGTCTTCGAAGTCCACCTAACTGAATGTCAGCTCTGCCATTAGACTCTTGGAGGAGCCTAGGTGCTCTGATGAAGGGACTTCACCTGGTGAATTGGGTAAGGATCCTATCTTGAAAGGCAGTAGGGAGAACTGAATGAAATAAAAAAGGGAAGGTGAAGATAGGGAATCTCCATAAACTATAACTCCATAGTTTGTAATTCATACTACAGCTTTTCTTTAAGCATCTCCCCTAAAAAGTATAAGAGCCTAAAGGGATCACGGGGTCATTTGCTATCATTTGCTTTCATGTAACAGATGAAAATCTGAGTCTTGCCCAGCATCATGCCCAGAGCTTTGGACTCATATAAGGACATGAACCCAAGATCTTCTTACTCTGGACTCTTTCTGCCACTCCCTTCCTCCTCCTGGAGACAAGACTCCAGGACAAAGGCACTTTAAGCAGCAAAATTAAAAGGAGGCTAAAGTCCTGTGTAGTCCCAAGACTTATGTAGTCCAGCCCATCCTACTGAGTAATAATAATAATACCTCCATTCGCTGACAGTCGGCCGGGTGCCAAGAGCCATGCTCTCTCTTTCCTCACCCATTCACAACAGCTTGGCTATCACAGCCAAGGGAGCTGTCACTAGAGCGCCAGGTCACACAGCTGCTCCCCAGCAACCTGGCATCAAATGGAAGCTAACCTTTGCTTCACCCTACCCAGTTTACAAAGAAGGGGATGAGGGAGGAGATAGGGAACTTTGTAAAAGTTAATTCTCCGGATAGTGACAGCAATCCCTAAGGGTCACAAAGAGCGCGCTCTGCAGGCGCTGGGGACCCGACCGAGCCCCCTGCGGAGCTTACATCACCCTTGTCGCAAGGGGCGGCTCTGAGCGCCCGCCGCAGAAGCTGCCGCCGCCTGCGAAATATCTTTTTAAAAAAATTCACTGCGTTGCTCACCGCAGAGGAAAAAGGGCAATATCGAGTTTTCAGAAAATCTGGATTGGAGATCAGCCAATCCAGTCTGAGAAGCAAAGGGAAATTCGGTTTGCTGCAGAGCATTTAATCATGAAATGCTGTGTCCATTTGGACCGGATGTATGGGAGAAAGGGAATTGAACAAGGGCAGAGTCTTTAGCCCTAAGATTGTCTTCATTAATTGGACCATGGGGCTTAAAGAGAATGCAAGTTCTACAAAACAGCCCCTTAACGTGGAGTGTAAGAGAAATTCTCCTGCAGGAGAAAGAAAAAAAAAAAGGAGGAAAGTAAAATAAAAAAGATTAAAGAATCCACTGCTATTTTCACCTTGGGTCCCGTTATCGTTTTGGAATTGTTCTCCCGCGGCAAACCTAACGTGGTACAAGGTACAAGAACTGTTCTACGGAAACATTTGTCTAATCAGGATTTTGTTATTGGTCCCATCTGTTTAACAGGATTGCTCATCACCTCAAAGTTAACTGAAATCTGTTTGTTATCAACAAATTACATAAGAGCCTGGTAAATATTTTATGAAGAGAATTGTAAATATTTCCTTCTCTGTTCACAGGAATAAGTAATATTTACCCATGTCTGCCCCTCCTTTAGCCTGCTTGGCCACCCCTGGTAGGAGATGAGAGGACATTTTCAGTGATAATGGGCAACACCATGAAAAGCAGAGAAATTTTCAGTCTCTGGAAAGGACAAATACCTGTTTTCATTCCCTGAGGGGCAACCCTGTCTCCCTTAAGTCAAAAAGTCCTATAAATTAGAGAGAGACAACATTGTTGCACAATGATATCAGTTTAACAGGGCGAAAAAAAAATCCAAGTGAGAAATTATTATTACCTTCAAAGATTATACAGTATAGTCAAAAGAATGCAGACTGGAAACACAGGCTCACCTGGATTTGAATCCTGGCTCTGTCCCCTACTCACTGTATGATCTTGGGAAAGTTACTTAATCTCTTGAGATCTCAATTTTCTACTATGGGCTACTATTATAAATGAGACCCTGTTGGTAAGTAAAATGCCTAGGACAATCTGAAGACCATAGTAATAGTAATAGCAATGATGACATCAATAGTAGCTCTTGTTGAGCAATCACTTAACACACTTTGGTTGGTTGTCTTCTTGCAACCTCACTTCCACATTTCAGTCTCAGATTTTTAAGGAGTATCACAAAAAGTAGGAGTCAACCCTATTTGGTGAAAGAGTGAGTGCAAAACTGAAATCAAAGAGTGAAAGCTACAGAGAAATTCATTTCAACACAACATATGAAAGATCTTTAACAATGGAAACAACTTAAAGATAGAACTGATAGCCTCAAAACATAGTGTTCTGGAGCATCAGAGGATGACAACAGAGGCTGGGTGGCCATTCACCAGGCACACAGCTCCGTCATATCCAAATCTACATTTCTTTTCTTTTTTCTTTGTTTTGAGTTGGAGTCTCACTCCGTAGTCCAGGCTGGAGTGCAGTGGCACGCTCACAGCCACCCCAGCATCGACCTGCTAGACTCAGACAATCCTTTTGCCTCAGTCTTCCAAGTAGCCAGAACTACAGGTGTGCGCTACCACGCCTGGCTAATTTTTTACTTATTGTAAAGAAGAGGTCTCGCCAAGTTGCCCGTGGGCTCAGGCAATCCACTCATCTCGACCTCCCAAAGTGCTGGGATTACAGGCTGAACCACTGAGCCTGACTGGTCCAAATCTACATTTCTATGAGACTTATAATACATCCTCATTTATCTAACATTGCCTGGGCACCTGTGCATACTGTCTGTGTGGCCTCGGGCAAGGTGCATCTCCTCTCTAAGCCTCCATGCCCTCATTTCTAAAGAGAGGAACTTGAGTACTTAGTATAGATTGGTGATGACTATTCATTAAGGTAATATACATATAGCTCTTAGCAGAGTGCCAAGCACATAGAGCTCCACAAATGGTAGTTTTTTGTGCATTATAATTTTGTGCTGTTGTTATCATATGATTATGATGATCTCCAAGGCTCTGTTATTAGGATCTGAAGATACAAAAGAGAATATGTTACAGCCTTCTTCTCAAAGAGCACACAACCCCGTCTTGTGGTAGAAAGTGCCACAAGAGCTGTTTATGGCTACATCATAGTAATTAAATACATAAAACAGGCTATGAAAAAGTACAGTATTTTTAGATACAAAATGCTGTGCAAATAGAAACAATCATAAGACCACCAAGACATATGACTTGGACTTTGCTAATGCTTATAATTAATATGGCCTCTGGGAACATGACTTAGTGACTCCCTGTCCATCCTAAAGGAAGTGTACGAGTGGCCAGCCCTTTGTTTTCATTCATTCATTCATCATTTCAGCTTTCCGAAAACTGTTCTTTAGACCCCAGAGGGCAGAACTGGTCAGATGTGAGTGTTTTTCAGATCAATATAAGAAAAATGTTCTACCATTCGGATATGTCCAACAACAGAAGGGTAGTGAGCTCCTAGTCATTGAGAATCTTAGTCATGTGTTCAAAACTAGCTACATAACTTGTGGAGCCAGAACAAAATTAAAATGTATAATTTCTTTGGAAAAGTCACAAGAATGTCAAGACTGCCATAGCAGAGCATTAAACCATATGTGAATTCTTCTGAGTGCAAGATGTTCTGCAATTACATAGGTCAGGTACACCTGCGGTCAGGCCCACATGGGCTTCGTGCATTAGGTGGAAAGACCTACTGATGACTGAAACATCTTCCAGCTCTGAGATTCCAAGACAAGACCACAGAAACATTTTAATTACTGGTCCCACCAAAACCAGAGTGTGCAGAAGAATGCTGGAATGACATTTTGGAAGATCTGCCCAGTAATGTGTCTTTTCACAGTGTGGTATAACAGTCATTCTTCAGTGAATGCAGAAATGAATGGAAAATCATCCAACACAAGACTCTGAACTGAAATGAACATATATGTGACTTGAATCTAGCCCAATTAGTGTTTAGGTTTGTGTATCAGCCCTGCAAGGGTAGTAGTGGCAGAGTGGGCTGAGTGAGGCAAAGGACATCCACAATTCAATAGAAAAGGCAGGTTCACATGCTCAGCCACCTAGGTGCCTTTCTGCTTGGGCAGGAGCTAATCCTACAATATAAGCACCAGCAGTGCCTGATTTCTCGCCACTTATGCCATCAGCATATGGTTTCCCTTCTTACACTCAGGCCTATGCTCTGCCTTTCTGCTTGCTTGGAGGGACTTGCTATTGTACCACTTTTCAGCTTTTCTCTGGGGTTCTTCTGTGCCCCTGCAGTGTGGATTAAGTCAAGAGAGACCTGAGATTCCTGATTGTTGATTGCTTCCTGGCATAGAACAATTCTTGAAAGCCTTACAGTTTCAGGAGAACTTTTCTCCATTTTCTAGCCCACATGGTTACCCCACCTTCACACAACCTGGTGACATATGCTCCCTTGTGTCTATGTGGGAGTGAAGGCTTTTTCCAGGCAGGCACCACAGACTACAAATGCCTCCTTCTCTCAATTGTTTATTCCCTACACAGAAAAGATCTGACTGGTGAATGCTGTGCTGTGACACCCCTATCTCCTTCCATATGGGTTACATTATTTCTCTCTGACTCTAAGACCCATATCCCTGAGGACATGAAGAGAAAGGGAGATATGATGCTAAGGGACCCTGGGCTGTTCCTTCCTATGCCAAGTGAAGATGCATATGCAGGTGCAGGCATATTGAATAGGAAAGAGGGAGTAAGAACCAGAGTCTTTGGCCCCCAAGTACTACTGTATATGCCCAGAGCCAGGGAGCCTATATTGTAGGCAAAGGATGATCTTCTAGAGGAGCCCATATGTTAAAAGGCACAAATGTCCTTTTCCTAAGGGTGAGAACCTAGACAAATCCCGTCAGGGAAAAGCAATGACTGGCTTCTTATATGGTTTGGGGGACATGTGTGGATAAGAAAAGTTTGTGGATTAGGATCCATCTCCTTTTTCTACCCCTGAGTGGGACACTGGACCCTGCTTGAGCATAGTTTTCTCCCTGACCTTATCTTCTCAGGATAGAAACAAAGTTTGATATACAGAATCAGGGCAAACGACCCTTGAGGTCCCAAAACCTCATGCAAGTGACATATAACAAGAGTTTGAAAGACCATATCACAGCTCTTTTATCCCACTACCCTTCTTACCAACTTCAAGTCTTCTCCATATGTTTTATCTATACTATTCTCCTTGCCCTGGCTGTTCTGTCTAGAACTTCAGGCTTTGGGGAGGTCTGGGTTGTATACAGTAATGATCAGACAGCCGTGAGTTACCTTCGTCATCTCACTTTCTGCCTATAGCCTCAGCTTTACCACCGAGCCTTCAGCAAACAGAGCTGTCAGAATGAGCCCACCTATACTGGGTCCTCCCAAAGAAGTCAGTCAGATTGGCTTCATAAGGTAAGGACTTGCTTTCCAAAGCACAGTTCATCCCTCTAAGATTTCTGCATCCTAAGGATGTTTGATCTAGGCCTTCCCAAGAGTTCATGTTGAACTACTCTCCGCAGCATCATTTACCACTGGGCTATATTCCCACAAATCATATCTACTGGGAAAGTTTTCAAATAAGGTCTTTCTTTGAAAATCAAGTTGTTCCCTCTCTGCTTTGCCCAGCTCATGGGAGCCAGAAGCCTTTATTTCAAGGTGAGAGGCGGAGCAGCTAATGCAATATATTGTTCCAGGAGTTTTAGAAGCAGCATTCAGCCTCTGCCAAAAGCATGGTCTCTAGTTGCCAATCTGCTTCATTTCCAGGGCATGCATTGAACTCCTCAAAATCACTAATTATATCCTGTGGAAATCATAATTCTTCCTACCAGCATTTGGACCTGCCTACTTTTAATGAAGCCAGCAGGCCCAAATGCTGACTCTCTAGGAAAGTGCTTTCTTATGAATGGAGGAAAAATGGAATGGGAGAAATGTTCTTTCTTTCCTTGGAATGCAGAGACCTGGGTTTTAGTCACAGTATGACATGAATGTGTTTGGTGGGCTTCTACTCATCTACACTTATTTCCTCAATTCTAAAATGAAAGATTGGGAATGGTATTTCCAGGGTCCCTTCCAGCCCAAATCAGTGCCAATTTAACCCAAAGAGTCACCCTCCTATAGGTTCTAAGAGTTTCCATTTACTCAGAAGCAAGAAGGTGAGCCCTGGGTCTAAGCAAAACGAGGCAGCTTTTATGTGGAAGCACAAGACAAAGGAAGACAAAGAATAAATGCTGGGATTTGTAGGCCATTTCCCAAAATGTATTGCAGGAAACACCAGTTTCCTGGAAATAAATAGAGACTGCTACCTTTTTTTATGACCTATCCTACAGTTAAATAAATTTAGAAAGTGTTCAGTCAAATAAATGGCTTCCTTTACTGCAGGTCTTCTCAGAGCATTTAATATGCTAATATGAAGTACATGTCTCCCAATGGTGCATATAGTATGTTTAACATCTCAAAATTACATTTTAGAGAAAACACTTTGGGAAATGTTAATCTAAGAGAAGATATAACTGTCAAGAGAGCTTGTAGCAAATAAACCATGATGTCCTTGGTAATAACACCTGAAATAAGATTGGCATCATTAATGAATTAGTAATGGCTATGCATTGCTTCTGCAGTCACTAAGTGTTTTACTATATGGGAACCCAATTCTTTCATTCAGCATTTATTAATTGCCTCCTATGGATTTTGGCCTGTACTGAAATGAATAGAGTATATGTTTATGAGTTTGTGATGTGTGAGTGTTTGGGTGTGTGTATGAGTGTGTGTGAGTATGTGTGCATGTGTTAAGCAGGGGCAGGTAGTAAGAGAAATGTAATGGGAGAGATGTTGTTTCAAGATTCATAATCTAGTTGGTTAATCATATGTAACTATGTGAGGTACCAAGTTATGGGGTCGAGATGATGTAGGACCATGGATCAGCAAGAGATAGAATAGTCAAGAGAAGTTTTGTGGAGAATCAGGACTCTGATTGGTCTATTAGAAATTCAATTAGTGTAGACAAGATGATAACCTGACACAAATGGACATGTAAGATTTATCTCCATTTACAAGTTGAGAGCTGACAAATATTTCTTAGCACCAAAGTGAATAATTGGAAGTGTAAAATTACTTTTCTCTGCCTTGCGCCAACTGCAATGTACAGCCATTTCTCACTTCCTCTTTAATATATAATTCTTCCTGCTCTCCTCCTACTTTACATTATCAATCCCACTACCTGTCTTCTGTTTTTTCTTGATTCACGCAAATTAATTTCTATGTCAAGCCTCAATTTGTTGCCAGTCTTTTAAAAGATCTAAGAAAAATACCATGGACCTCTCAATGCCATCATTCTTTCCCACTGTGAATTTTGTGAGTTCCTGGGGGTTCAATGTATAAGCCATGCTCAAGGGCAGTGCACTAGTGAGCATTCAGCTCACTTAAGGCTGGGATGATATCTCTACACCGGGTACCACATATTTGGGAAAAGGAAATTGTTGACCATCCACATTCTCCCCACCCATCATGCCAACAGTACCACATACCCTCTTTGGATAGTATTTTCTGCTGTCAGTGAGCACTGAGAATTTAACCTGGCACATTCAGTAGTTCAGAAGATTATTTTTAAAAGAAAGAAAGTCATTGGCAATCAGTTGCTACGATAGCTGTCTCTATTCACTTCCTTTGTAGTCCTTTTCCACAGTGAATTCAAACTGGCCCCTGTGTGACCAATAGAATGTACCAGAAATGATACTGTGTGATTTCTAAAGCTAGTTCATACAAATCCTTGAAACTTCTGCCTTGGTCTCTTGGAACAATCACTCTTGAAATGGTTCCATTAGACAAAGTCGGACTCCACGTAAGCAACTTGACTGCTCCAAAACCACCACACTGAGAAATTCAAGCCACTAGAGGCAACCTGAACAAGTAAGGTAGAAAGGAAGATGTCATGGAACTTGAGGTGCCAGAGGTATGAGTGAAGAAGCTGTCTTGAAAGCAGATTATCTGGCCCCAGCCATCCCAGTTAATACCACATAGATCAGAGACAAACTACCCGATAAAGCTTTCCTAAATTCCTGACCCACAGAATAATCCTGAACAAAAGATGTTTGGGAGTAGGTTGTCATGCAGCAATAGATAAATAGAACCCTTGCTCTCATCCAATACAGGAGTTCCCTTTTAATGGATGAAACACACAGCACGGGTTTGATTGTTGACAAAAGAAGAGACTGACATGAAAGTTCAACTGACAAGGGCAATGGTAGCCATATTTTTCCTAGTTGGGAAACTGTTGGACTATCAGTTGTGGGAGTAATTTGAAGCAGGAGAAAAAGGAAATATGTGTGGATCATTATTTTCAAGGATGGTTGCATACATTTTCATGTGCAATCTCATAATATACCTTTTAGAATGGCATGATGTTGTCCACTTTATGGATCAGAAAATTGAGACTAGGAGAGATAAATGGTCTCCCCAGATCGAAGAGCTAGAATAATTATACCTGTTACATTGGTGAGGAAAGTATCCCTCATCAGCTACCAGCTAGGTATTATTTTGAGTTCTTCTTCAGTGTTGATTCAGAAATTAGAGATGATAACAGATTTAACAGACTAAGGGGACAGGGCCAGCACTACCTCCTGGGGATTGCTTAGGAAAGGGATAGAAAATCCAAGCCCAGTATAACAATCTGATTTCAACTCCCTGAGCCCCCTCTTGAAACTTCTTTTGCACATTTATCCAGTATCTCCTCCACTAAATATTTGGCACATATATTTATCAAGTATCTTTTTCACTAAAGCTTCAAAAACGAGTAAGAACTATCCTTATCTCAACGAACTCACTGTCCAGTGAAGACAAACAGAGAAATTCATTAGCATTTGGAGGGCTGTGCAGAATACCACAGGAAGAGCTGCCACAGAGAAGCTGACCTGAGCAGGTCTGGAATATCTGCTGACTGCACTCAACTTTGTGGGACTGAAGGGTCAGCCAGTTTGAAGGGACAGGTGCTGTTCTCCTTATGAGGATACAAGCCACATTCAGCCTCCCTGTTCATTCCATCTAGAGCCTCTGTGCTAATCTCACAAAAAGGTATGACTGACTCTTTCTTTCCATTAATCTTGCCACTGGATGTTCCAATCCTTTGTCAAAATATAACACATATGAGAAGCTTGAGTGGGATGATAAATTCAGGGAGCTGAACTTTCTGTGTGCTTTGAAAATATGGCCCAAATAAAAATCCTCAAAACATTGATGGGAAGTGTAAAACTTCATTTTTATCTTTCCTGCAAAGCACACTTTACACTCCACTGAACTAGTTCACAGGCCTACCTGAAAATCTGCTTTATGTGGCTTTGCTGGATGTTCTTGCTTACCCCAAAATGCTCCTACCTCTCAATATGAAGCTTTAATTCTCATCCCAGTTTAGAGAAGAGCTCTCACTGCTGCTGTTTCCAACCTGACTAAGCCCAGACATAAAACTAAATATCCAGTATCTTCTTTCATGCTACCTCTCTCCATCTTCATGTCCACTCTGTTCCGGCTATAAGGACCTACATGCATTGTCTTACATTCACCATGCATTTCTACTTCATGATATTCTCTCTCTCTGACTATCCTCCTATTTCTTTTTTTTTTCATTTTATTTTCAAGATGTGGGATACAATATCCTCCTTTTTCAACCCTGCATACATACCTACCTCTAGCCACCCAGTGAATACTTCCTCCAGTAAAACATTGTGTGCTTGCCATGAGCTAACACCATTCTGAGTAAGTTTACACCTTCTATTACAATGCCTCTTACATGATTTTACTCACTGGATAGAAAAGAAAACAG
>CAUYQG010026592.1:0-15720 GCA_963574415.1 Tarsius wallacei
AAAACTGAGTATCACATGTTCTCACTCATATAGTAGACCTTGATCACCCAATGTACTACCACAAGAAAATGACTGACAGTGGTGGGAAACGATGGGGGGGTGGGAGGGATAGGGGAAGCAATTAATGGCAGTAAATACCTATCTGGGGATGGGGGGACATTTCTTACAAACAAGGGTGCCTGAATGAGACATATTTGTGTACCTAACCCTTAAATGTACCCCTTCATATCACAATAAAAAAAATAAAAAAAAAAAAAAAGAATAAAAAAAAAAAAAAAAATAACATGTGGGCCCATAGCATAACAGTAATCTGTGAATGATTAAAGCAATTAATCAGGCAAAATAGAATGGTCCAAACATGTCTCCCTAGTGGTCAGGCATGGTTTAAGGATAGCATTTTCTATATCTAGAACTTGGATGGGCTGATTACTCTTCAAAAATCTTCATGAACATAATTTCTTAGAACAGAAAATTCAGTACAAAAAGATTGTCAGGGAGTTTAAGGTTATATTATTGAATAAGAACCAGAAGTGAAGAAACGCTTTGTTTCTGATCTGGGCAGTTGTGCTTCCTTTACTACTCAAGTAAGCCATAGGGTGTGGTTGGCTCCTGTGCTATTACGGAAGTCACAGAAGCTAGCAGTACATATGCCAGAATAGGAAGCCACTCATTTCTGCATGGGCTAGCCACAGAAAAATATGTAATGTCATTATTTGGAGTACAGTCAGTCCTCACTTAACATCATCGATAGGTTCTTGGAAATTGCGACTTTAAGTGAAACAACCCAAAATTAAACCAATTTGACCATAGGCTAATTTATATAAACAAGAGTTAAGTTTCTACAACATATTTCTGGTCATAGAATCACCAAACTTCCAAATAAAGACCAAAACACTTCTAACGTTAAACACTGAAATAAACATGAGTTATACATACATTTAAGAAAGATTTATAAAAACAAAAAATATTGGACAAATAAGAAAATTGTTTGCCTAATTATTCCTGTACAGGGTCCCAGGTGGCAGAAGTCTGTCCTGGTGGCTTAGAGTGCAAGGCAGGACCCAACTCTGAACAGGATGCAATCTGTGACATGTGTACTCACACCCACACCCACGCCCATACTCACTCACCCTGGGACCACATAGGCACACAAATTCACCTGACATACACATCTTTGGGATGTGGGTGGGAGTCAGAGAACCTGGAGAAAACTAGTGCAGACTTGGGGAGAACATGGAGACCTCACACAGACAGTCGCCCCCAGCCAGGATTAGGTTTTCTTTGTCATCGATGCTGTAAGAAAATGACACTGAATGAAACATTTCAGGACCTGCTGTAAAGGTTTCTGTGTGTTTATAAAACCGTATGGAGAAAAAGACAAAATAGAACAGAATAATTTTCATAGATTTGCATATTTGATTAAACTTTTAGATTCTATTCTGGAACTTATGTATTTAAAATTATAGTTTAGTGGTTTCTGACTTACCTCAAGCTTTTCTCGTTTACTTTTAATTTATGTATGGTTCGCCACAAACAATAATCAAGATATTTTCTCAGCATTCAAGGAAGCTCAACTGTCTGACAATTAGATTTTTGACAAGAAATCTTCTTAGCATTAATAAATCACATCAACATTTCTGAAACAAAGATATTGATGAGTTTTTTTTTGTTAATTGGTTTTAGAACAAAATGTGTTACAACTTTTAAAAATTTTGCTGCAATTTCATCATATTGAGTATACCACACTCAAAATGGTTTTATTACATATAATTTTGAAATAAGACAATACCAGTTTGAAAGATTATTTAATAATTCCCCCTTCTTCTTTGCCTACCTACTTCCATTCCCTTACAAAGTTCCTTGTATGACCAAACTTTCTTCTGCAACTCTGCCCTCAATTATATATCAGCAAATGGATTTATGCACCTCAAACTGAAAATGTGTACTATGTAAGACAGAAATGAGGAGACTGCATTGCTTTCAAGAGAAACTCCGATATTCAACAGTAAACACACACATATAATATTTCAATAATAAAATCAAAATACTTATGCTGTAGTCCATGAATGCTTTTAGAGAAAAGTTTACATTTTTATCTTCAACACAAAGCACAGGGCCTGGCAGAAAACATGAAGTTTACCCTCACAGATTTTTTGTTCTATGAATGAATGAATGAATGAACAAATGAGTGAATGCTGCTGATAACTAGTATGGCAAAGTTACTGTGATATTGTTGGCAGATAAATGTTCTTTGATAGTAATCTTCTCTAATATAGTCATAACAATGTTATTATGTGGAGTGTTATGATTTGATACTTTCATGCATTTCATTTAAATTACTTTTTCAAATATTTAAGTGTCATAGAATAGACCCACAGAAAAAGGCCCTTAAACAATATAATAGCTAACATTCTTTGTATACCTACTGATACTATTCTAAGCACTTTGCATAATTTAGCTTCATGACTTCCTTAAGTGGATAATGTAATTATCCCCATTTTATAGAAAAGCAACCTAAGGCACAGAAAGCCTAAGTAATTTGGGAAAGGCTTTATAGAGAATAGCTTGCTGAGTAAAGATCCAACTTCGTTTTATCCATCACATCATATTGCTAATTTGAGCACATAGTTTCCAAAAAAATATTTAAGATAAAATTTTCTTTCGTTAATCTGCCACAATGCATTTTGGAGATAGTGGCATTCTCAGGACAATTAAGTGCCTTTGACATTTCTTAAATTATTCTGTTGCAGAATATGGACCAATATATTTTATGAGGCAAATGATAACATTATTTCATTTTGTATTTGGTAAAGCATGTATTAGGGTTCCTCGGAGAAACTGAATCAATAGGACACACACACACACACACACACAGACACATGTAGTTACATCACATATGAGGTTATTTATTACAGGAATTGGCTTACATAATTATGGAGGCTGAAAAGTCCTACCATATGCCATTTACAACCTGAAACCAGGGAGCTGATAATGTAATCTCCAATCCAAGTTCCAAGGCCTGAGAACCAAAGATGGTAATACAGAACCACTGGCACAAGTCTTGGAGTCCAAAGGCTTCAAATCCAGGATGTCTGATGTCTGAGAATAGGAAAATAAATATAGATGTTCTAGCTCAGGCAGAGTGAAGTCACCCTTCCTCTTCCTTTTTATTCTCTTTGGGCCCTCAATGGCTTGGATGATGCCTGCTCATATTGGAAAGGACTATCTTTATAACTCGTTCTACTGATTTAAATGTTAATATCTCCCAGAAACACCCTCACAGTCATACTCAGAAATAGTGACTTACCAGCTGTCAGAGTTTAGCCCAGTCAAGTTGACATGTAAAATTAATCATCAAAACCCAAGAAAAACAAAGTTGAGACATGTTTACAACAGCTCAAAGACTCAGCGATTAATTTGGAAAAAAAATGCCTCAAAAGGAACAATTTTGAAAATAATTATTCCTTTATTTTAAAAAGTTATTATTAATTTTATTTTTGATTGACAAAATCAAAATTATAATTGTATACACATAAAATGCCATGTGATTTTTTTGGTATATGTATACAATGTGGCATAATTAAATCAGGCTAATTAACATACCATCACTTTGCTTACAAATCATTTTTTATAGTGATACATTTGCAATTTGCTCTTCTAGTTATTTTAAAATATATTATACATTATTGTTGACTATAGTCACCTTGCTGTGCAATAGATCACAAAGCCTAGTCCTCCTGTCTATCTGGAACTTTGTATCGTTTGATCAGCAACTCCCCATTTTCTCCCCTGTCTCCCTGGTAGCTATTATTCTACTGTCTACTTCCATGAGTTCAATTTTGTTAGATTCCACATATAAGTGGGATCATATGGCATTTTTTTGTGCCTATCTTACTTAGCTTAATGTCCTTCAGATCCATTTGTGTTGTCACAAGTGAATTTCCTCCTTTTTAAGGCTGAATAACATTCCATTGCATATATATAGACACTTGGGTTAATGTTATATATTGTCTATTGTGAATAATGCTATAATGAACATGGAAATACAACTACAGCATATTGATTTTAGTTCTTTAGGATATATACCCAGTAGTTGGATTATATGGTAGATTTTTAGTTTTTGAGGAACTTTCATACTGTTTTCCATATGGCTGTACTAACTGACATTCCCATCAACAATGTATGAGTTATTTTTTCTCTGCAACCAAAATCTCCAGCACTTGTTATCATTCATCTTTTTGATAAAAGTCATTCTAATAGGTATGAGATGACATCTCATTGTGGTTTTGATTTGCACTTCTCCAATGATTAGTGATGTTAAGCATTTTTAATGTACCTATTGGTCGTTTAAATGTATTCTTTTGAGATGTGTCTGTTCAGGTCCTTTGTTCATTTTTTAATCTAGTAATTTGTCTTCTTGTTTAGTTTTTTGAGTTCTCTCTATGTTTTTGATATTAAGCCCTTATCAGACATATGGTTTGCAAATATTTTCTCCTGTGTCAAAGGCTATGTATTTATTTTGTTAATTGTTTCCTTTGCTGTGCAGGAGTGGTTCCAGCAGTCACTTCCTGGGAACTCAAACCTTCCTACCAGCAGCATTCTAGCTGGCAAGGAGGGAATAGGAGCACTTGATGCTTTCATTTGCCTCAAGGACAAATTCCACTGCAGCAGACATTTTTTGGCTTAGGTGGGCTCCCATGAGACCTGTGGCAGGCCACACATTTACATTCTGAATGTAGACTTCCTAAGGCTAAGGTGGGGGAGCTGGGTTGGACGTGTTACCCTAGCAACCTTTCACTTCCTTTGTGAACTATTGTGTAGCCTTTGTACAACATGGCAGCATTGCCCCAGGGGCCAGGGACTCCTTCCCATTCCCCACTGGGTAGCCAATATGGCACACAGGTGAGGAACTTGAGCATTTTGTCCCCCAAGCCCCTCAAAGTTTTAAAACAGACAAAACCTGAGTAGTCCCCACAGTCCCCTTCATCACTTAGGTCATCTGAGCACTTTCTTGGGGAAGCACAGGTCAAGCAGAAAGCCCACAGCCACCATCTCAGCTGGCAGTCTCCTGAAAGCACCATCTCCTGGTTAAAGGTCAACAGAAGCAGCCCGTTACATCTGATATAATACCTCAGCTTTTGCAAAGGTCTGATTATAGACCCCAGCTAACACCACTCTCCAAGCCACCTGGACATTCACAATGCTTTGGGCCTGTTCAGGTACCCAGCACATTACTGCCACAGCTGCCAAATGAGAAACTTACCACATTAAGGCTACAGTGCCTATGTCATCCCCCTACCAATCTCAAATAAAAAGAAATAGTCTACCCAAATGGAAAGGAACCAGAAAAAATAATTCCAACTGCAGGAAAAAACAGAGTACTTCAACACCCCCAAAGGACCACAGTGCCTCCTCAGCAATGGACCCTAACCAAAATAAAATATTTGAAATTCCAGAGGTATAATTCAAAAGATTGATTATAAAATTGCTAAATGAGATCCAGGAGAAAGTTAAAAACTAACATAAAGAAAAAAAAAGCTATTCAGGACATGAATGAAAAATTCCTCAAAGAAGCATGCATGCATACACACACACACACACACACACACACACACACACACACACACACACAAGCTGCAGTTCTTGAAATTTAGGGAAGTTCAAAATACAGTGGTATGTTTAAATATAAGATTGGAACAAGTAGAAGAAAATATCTCAGAACTTGAAGACAAGACTTTTGAATTAACTCAATCAGGCAACAATTTTTTAAAAAGAATCAAGAGAATGAAAGAAAGTCTCCAAAAAATGTGGAATTATGTAAAATGTTCAAACCTAATAATCAGAGGTGTTCCTAAGGAAGAAGAGAACGCAACAGGTTTCGGAAAATCTACTGAGGGAATAATTGAGGAAAACTTTGCTGACTTTGTTAGAGATTTAGACATCCAGATAAAAAAAGCCCAAAGAACCCATGAAATATTTATTGCAAAAAGGTCCCCCGAAGTATATAGTCATTAGATTATGCAAAGTTAATGTGAAAGAAATAATTCTAAGAGCAATGAGGCAAAAACATCAAATAACTTGCAAAGGTAAACCTATCATACTAACAGTAGACTTCTCAGCAGAAACCATACCAATCAGAAGGGATTAGGACCCTATCTTCAATCTCCTCAAACAAAATAAGTCACCAAGGATGCATTACACAAAACTAAGTTTCGCAAATGAAGGAGGAATAGTCTTTGTCAGACAAGCAAATGCTGAAGGAATTTGTCACCATTAGACTGACTCTACAAGAAATGCATAAAGGAGTTCCAAATATTGAAACAAAAAAAAAATGGAAATAAACCACACTAACTCTTTAGAAAAAACTAGAAATCATAAACCTCACAGGACTTATAGAACACCAACACAATAAAGAAAAAAATAGCAACCAGGTAACAAACAACAAGATGAATGGAATAGTACCTTACATATCATGATTCGTCCTTAATGTAAATGCTCTCAATATCCCCACTTAAAAGATATAGATTGGCAGAATTTATTTAAAAGGAAGCACGACCCAAATATATTCTGCCTTTAAGAGACTCATTTAACATACAAAGTCACCTGAAGATTCAAGATAAAAGGGTGAAAAAATATTTCACACAAATGGAAACCAAAAACAAGCAAGAATAGCCATCTTTGTGTACAATAAAACAGACTTATAAATTAATGATGAAAGACAAAGATTATTATATAATGATAATGGGATCAATTCAACAAGGTAATATAATAATTTTAAATATATATGTACGCAACACCAGAACTTCCAGATTTATAAAACAAATTATACTAGATGTAAGAAAAGAGAGCAATACAATAATAGTGGGAGAATTCAACACTCTACTAATAGCAATAGACAGATCGTCACGGCAAAGAGTCAACAAAAATGTTGGAGCTAAACTGGATCCTAGATCAAATGGACCTAGCAGATATTTAGAGAACCTTCCACCTCCAAATTACAGAATATACATTTTTTTCTCATCAGCACATGGAACAGTTTTCAAGGAAGACCATATGATAGGCCACACATCAAGTCTCAATACATTTCTAAAACATCAAATCATATCAAGTGGCTTCTCAGACCACAGTGGAATAAAACTAGAAATTAACTCCAAGAAGAACTTGCAAAACCAAACAAACACATGGACATTAAACAATATACTCCTGAATACTATTTTAGTCAACAATGAAATCAATGTAGAAATTTAAAAATTTCATGAAATAAATGACAACAATGATACAAGATATCAAAATCTCTGGGATACAGCTAAAGCTGTACTCAAAGGAAAATTTATAGTGCTTAGGGCCTGCATTAAAAGACTCAAAGATCACATATCGACAACCTAATGTTACATCTAATGACTAGAAAGGCACGAGCAAACTAAACCCAAAAATGGCAGAAGAAAAAAATGATAAAAATCAAATCAGAACAAAATAAAATTGAACTCCCCCCAAAAAACAAAACAAAACAAAACAAAAACAAATACAAGGTCAATGAAACACAAAATGTGTGCTTTGAAAGGATAAACAAAATTGATAGTCCAATAGCAAAATTCATTAAGAAAAAAAGAGAGAAAATTCAAATTAACTCAATCAGGAATAAAAATGGAGATATCACAACTGATACCATGAAAATACAAAAGACCATCTGAAATTATTATAAACATCTCTATGTAGACAAACTAGACTATCTAGAGGAACTAGATAAATTATTGGAAACATGCAATCCCCAACCTTGAATCAGGAAGAAACAGAAACCCTGAACAGGACAATAATGAGTAGCATGATTGAAACAGTAATTAAAAGTCTCCCCAAAACAATATAAAAAGTCCAGGACCTGACAGAGTCACAGCAAAATTCTACCAGATTTTCAAAGAATAATTGGTACCAATTATACTGAAGCTATTCCACAAGATTAAAAAGGAGGAAATTCTCCCTAACTCATTGTATGAAATCAATATGACTCTAATACTAAACCCAGGAAAAGACAACAAAAAAGAAAACTACAGACCAATATCTCTAATGAACATACTTGAAAAATTGCAACTCAAACTCAATAACACATAAAAAAGTAATCCTCTATGGTCTAGTGGATTTTATCCCAGGGATGCAAGGTTGGTTTATCATATGCAAGTCAATAAATGTAATCCACCACATAAACAGAATTAAAAACAAAAAATCATATGATCATTTCAATAGATGCAGACAAAGCTTTTATAAAATCCAGCATACCTTCATGTTAAAAATTATCATCAAAATAGGTATAGAAGGAACATTCCTCAAAATAATAAAAGCCATATAAGACAAACTCACTGCCAATGTCATCCTGAATAAAGTTGAACATGTATATACACATACACATACACACAAACACACACACACACATACATACACACCATGGAATACTATTCAGCTATTTAAAAGAATGAAATGGTGTATTTTACAGCAACATGAACTGAATTGGAAAACATCTTTCTATGTGAACTATCACAGGAACGGAAAATCAAATACTGCATGTTCTCACTTATAAGTGAGAGCTAACCTAAGAATCTTCAAAGACATAGAGAATGGTGTAATGAACATTGGAGACTCAGAAGGGGGAGAGTAGAAAAGGAGGAGAGAGGAAAAATCACATATCGAGTACAAATGTGCACACATGGGGATGGTGGGTACACTTAGAGCCCAAACTTCTTTGCCAGTACACAGTGCAGCTATGTAACCAAAGACTGTTTGCCCCCTAAAGCTATAGGAAAAAAAAAAAAGCAAAACAAAATAAAAAACAAACCAAACTCACAGTTTTGTTGATTTTTGTCCTACTGTTTTCTAGTCTCTATTTTATTTAATTCTGCCCTGATGTTTGTTATTTCCTTCCTTCTGCTCACTTTGGACTTAGTTTGTTCTTCTTTGTCTAGTTTTCTGAGCTGTAACATTAGATTATCGGTAGTTTTTTGTTTTTTTTTTTCCTTTTTTGATATAGATGTTTATCACTGCAAATTGCCCTATTAGGACTGCTTTTACTGAATTTCATAAGTTTTTATATGTCATGTTTCCATTTTTGTCTCTAGGCACATTTTATATTCTTTTTAATTTCTTCTGTGACCCATTTACTGTTTAGGAGCATGCTGTTTAATTTCCACATACTTGTGTATTTTTCAATATTTCTTTTGTTACTGATTTCTAGTTTTATGGCACTGTGATCTCTAAAGATACTTAATATAATTTCAGTCCTCTTAAGTTTGTTAAGATTTGTTTTGTGACCTATGATCTACCCTGAGAATGTTCTGTATACACTTGAAAAAAATGTATATACTGCTGATGTTGGATGGAAAGTTCTGTGTATGTCTGCAAGATCCATTTGCTCAAAAATGAAATTCAAGTCTAATTTTTCTTTGGTGAATTTTTTTCTAGATGATCCACGTATTGTTGGAAGTGATGTATCAAGGTCTTCTACTATTAGTACTGTGGTTTCTTTGTTCATATCATTTAATAACTGCTTTATATATTTAGGTGCTGTGATGTTAGGTATATATCAGTATATATTTACAATTGCTTTTTGATGATTTTGAATTCATTCTTTTTATATTTTGTGCAACTACTATATCATAAGACTTAGATAAAATATCTTATTCTTTTCTAACTTTTAATTTTTTTGTTTAAAGATGTGGGGTACAATTCAGGGTTAGGTATACAAATGTTCATTATGCCGGTACCCTTGTTGATGAGGTGTGCCCCCCCTTCCCCAGGCAGATTCCCACTACTGTCAATCCTGCTTCCCTGCCTCCCTCCCGGCAGTTTCCCACTACTGCCAATGCTTTTCTTATAGTGTTATGATAATTGTTCAAGGTCCGCTTGTGAGTGAGAACATGTGATACACAGTTCTTTCTTTCTGTGAAAGATCACTCAGTATTATAGACTCTAAGTCCATCAAGGTTGCTGTAAAGTTCATGATTTTGTTCTTTTTTATGACTGCATAATATCCCATCATGTATGTGTACAACATTTTTTTTTTATCCAGAACTCTTTTGACGAGCAGCACAGTTGATTCCATGTTCTTGTTACTATGAGCAATGCTGTGATAAATATACATGTGCAGGTATTTTTTTTATATAGTGATTTGAGTTCTTCTGGGTATATTTCTAGTAGGGGAATTGTGAAGTCGTATGGAAGGTCTATTTTTAGATCTTTTAGGAATCACCACAGTGTTTTCTACAGAGGCTGTACTAGTTTGCACTCCCACCAACAGTATAGAAGTGTTCTCTTTTTGCCGCATCCTTCCATCATCTGTTGTTTGAGTTATTGATGATAGCCATCCTGTCTGGAGTTAGGTGGTATCTCCATGTAGTTTTAATTTGCATTTCTTTGATGATCAATGAGGTTGAGCATTTTTTCATGTATCTGTATGTTGCTCATATGTCTTCTTTTAAGAACTGTTTATTCATATCTTTTGCCCACTTCATAATGGGGTTGTTTGTTTTTTTCTTTTTGGCACATTTGAGTTCCTTGTAGATCCTAGTTGTTAGGCCTTTGTCAGACATACAGTTAGCAAATATTTTTTCCCAGTCTGTGAGCTGTCTCCCCACTCTCTTGATGGTTTCTTTGGCTTTGCAAAAGCTTGTCAGTTTGATGAGATCCTACTTGTCTATCTTATCTCTTATGGCCTGGGCACTTGGGGTTTTGATCAGGAATTGGTTGTCAGTTCCAATTTCCATAAGGGTGTCTCCTGCATTTTCTAAGATTCTCATAGTTTGAGGTTTTGCATTTAGGTCTTTGATCCATTGATTTTGGTGTATGGTGAGAGGTAGGGATTTTGCTTTAATCTTCTGCATGTGGTTTGTTAGTCAGTTTTCCCTGCACTGTTTACTGAATAGGTTCTCCTCTCCCCAGTGTTGGTGCTGGAGGTTTTGTCAAAGGTGAGCTGGTTGAGAAATTGAGACTTTGCTTCCGGAATCTCTTTCCTGTTCCACTGGTCTATATGCCTGTTCTTGTATCAATTGCAGGCTGTTTTGTTTATTGTAGCTTTATAATAGAGTTAAAGTCTGGGAGTGTGAAATCTCCTACTTTTTTTTTTTTTTCTGAGGATTATTTTGATGATTCGTGGTCGTTTATGTTTTTATAGGAATTCCTGTATTGTTGCTTCCAGTTCTGAGAAGAATGCTGCTGGTAATTTAATGGGTATTGCATCAAATCTGTAGAATGCCTTGGGTAGGATGGACATCTTAATAATGTTGATTCTTCCAATCCATGAGCATGGAATATTTTTCCATTTGTTTGAGCAGTGTTTTGTGGTTTTCATTGTGAAGGTCTTTCATGTCTTTGGTTAGGAAGATGCCCAGGTATTTTATCTTTTTGTGTGACTATTGTGAATGGGATTGTACTTTTTATTTGAGTTTTTGTTTGTTTATTGTTGGTGTATAGAAATGCGATTGTCTTTTGCACATTGATTTTATACAGTGAGACTTTGCCAATGTTCTTTATCAGTGCAAGGAGGTTTTTAACAGATTATCTTGGGTTTTGAGGTATAGAATCATGTTGTCTGCAAAGTAGGATAATTTGACTTCCTCTTTTCCTAATTGGATATCCTGATCTCCTTCTCTTGTCTGAAATATCTTATTCTTAAAACATTCTACTTTAAGCTCATAACAACTTGCCTTTAATTGCATACAAAAACTCTATAGTTCTCCTTCCTCACACCACCTTTTAAAATTTCTGTAAAATGTATGTTTTTGTAATTTGTATCCCTAAATAACTTGTAATTTCAATAGTTTTTAATATACATTCATATATTATATATATATATTTACCTTTCCTATTAGAGATAAAATTGTTATACATACTACTTTTACAATATTGGAGAATTCTGAATCAGATTATGCATTACTTATACCAATTTTTGTTTGCTAAAAATTCCCTTTAGTAATTTCTGTAAAACAAGACTAGTGTTGATAAACCTCCTTAGCTTTTGCTTATCTTGGAAAGTTTTTTTTGTTGTTGTCATTGTTTATTCTTACCTCATTTCTGAAGTTTCATTTATATTCTTGATTGGTATTTTTTTTCTTGCAGCACTTTAAATACACCATTCCACTCATTCCTGGCCTGTAGAGTTTCTGCTGAGTAATTCAGTGAAAGTCATATGAGGGTTCTCTTGAATGTGATAGATTTTTTTTAACTCTTGCTACTTTCAATATTCTTTCTTTGTCTTTGATTTTTGATAATTTGATTGTGATATGTCTTGGTACTCCTCTGTGGGTTAAATTTGATTGGCAACCTCTGAGCTTTTTATACCTGAATGTTGTTTTCCCAGATTTGGGAAATTTTCAACCATTATTTTCTTAAATATGTTTTCTAGATTTTTATCTCTCTTTCTTTTCTCCTTCAGTAAGTCCTATTATGCAAATGTTCATTCAGTTGATAGTGCTCCATAACTCCTTTAGGCCTTCTTTATTCTTTCTCATTCTTTTTTTCTTTTTGTGTTTTTGACCAGATTATTTCAAAGGTCCTGTGTTTGAACTCACTGATTCGTTCTTCTGCTCGATCAGGTATACTGTTGAAGTTTTCTATGAAATATTTTAGTTCAATTATTGCATTCTTTATCTCCAGGATTTCTAATTTTTAAATTGTTTATATTTTTCCAAACTTCTTATTTTGTTCATAAATTGTTTTCCAAACTTTATCTAATTTGTATTTTCTTATAGTTCTCTGAACGTCTTTGTGAATCATTTCATAATTCTCTACTTTTTTGGAATGCGTTACTGAAGTTTTATTAGTTTCTTTTGGAGTGCCCTATTTCTCAGATTTTTAAAATAATAATTATATTTTTATGTTTATGAATGTATGTTTGAGGAGATGGCCACCTCTTTTAGCCTTTACAGATATTCTTTGGTGGTGACAGACCTTTGCTATTTAGTCTAGCTTAAGATTCTTAATGGGCTATTTGGTAGCAATCCCAAACAATGAGACCTTGGTATTGGATTCTCTAGTTGGACTGGCCCGCTTTCTATTCTCTGAGGTTAAGTGATATTGCTATGCTCCATAATCACATGAGACTCTTGAATGGGCTCTGCAATTGTCTCTGACCAGGCAGGATTGTAGGTAATCTTCCCTAGCTCGTCATTATCATTATTTGGAATCTATAGTTGGGCAGGGCCATGTGATGGGCTTTGAGTCTCAGTGTTTACTCTAGGATTGCTGTTTGGCCATATGGAGTTACTAGGGTCAGAGGCTATGCTTCACAGGTACTCGTGGACTTGGGCATCCCAACCTAGGATAGGCTCAAGCAGAGCACCGAGGTTTGGTGGAGTCATCACTTAGCACCTAGGACTAGGTAGCGCTGGAGCCTGTCATCAGGAGTAATTGCCAATTTGTAGTTGTCTCCTGGCTTGAGGAAAACTTAATAAGAGTATCAGAGCTTATTTGTATCATCTCTCCAATGCCTGGGCAGTGGGCAGACCAGATGCTGAAAAAGAGAGAAAAAGACGAGAAGTTGCCTCTTGACCTGAGGAAGACTTAACAGGAGTATCCAGATTATATAGGAAATCTGGCTGGGAATTCAAACATGAAAGACCCATGATTCTGGTGGCTAGTTTCTGTGGTTGGATTCTCTATTGACTGGAAAGCAGAGCAACTACAAAGATCTGTGTGCTGGACACTGTGAACCCCACCCTTGTTCTTTGCTTCTAACTGACCCTAGGTGTACTAGCCCTGTTGGTACTCTCAATGTTTCTCATGGGATAAGACAAGGTAAACCTCCTGTAAAGGGCTCTTGAATGGTGAAGGAGTTAAATTTTCACCTTCAATTTACTTGTCTCACTGGAGAAGCTATGAGTCCAGGGCATTTCTATGTGTGCTGTGCTAATTTAGGGGGGAGTAGTATGATAAAAAAGAACTGTTTCTTTTGCCATTTGACAGTGACTTTTCTTAGTTTTGTGATCTAAGGGGGTGTCTCAGCCTCACTCCAAAATTCTGGGATATTAATAATGATATTCTTGCCTGTTGGTAGTTGCTAGCTGGATTACTGTGAATGGTGAGAAGCCAAATAAGTTCTATTCCACTATTTGTTGACAGCACTTCTCTATTTCTTTATTTTTGAATATACAGAACATTTTAAAAATGTGACTAACTTCTGCACCCTACCTATCATTAAGTTCATACCGTATGTACATTCTCCCACCTTAAAAAAAAGACTGTCATTCTCAAAATATATACCACATTAAAAAAATTCCTTCTTGCAGGTTTGAGACCCGCCTGGGCATCTTGGCGAGACCTCATCTCTACAATAAATCAAAAATTAGCCGGGCGTGGTAGCCCGCGCCTGTAGTTCCAGCTACTGGAAGGCTGAGGCGGAAGGATCACCAGAGCCCAGCAGGTCGAGGCTGCAGTGGCCGGGAGCGGCCCCTGCACTCCAGTCTGGGTGACAGAGTGAGACTTCTCAATAGTGCTCAGCTGGTCATGTCGTACTATAATTTCCTTTAGTAAGCCCAATCCCTTGGTCTTCTCTTCTCACATTTGGCCTTGGTCTCTCTGAGTAAGTATCCTGTCTCTTTTTCATATTTTGTACTTCTTGAAGTTTGGAACTTTGTTCTGCCATTTGTATGTTTTTCTACCCAGCACCCAAACTAGAGTTCAATAGTTACTCCTGTGATACTTACTGAATAAGTGTTTGAGACATAACATACTGAATGAAGAAATAATTGCAGAAAATATAAACCATTTACCTCCATACTTGTACCTTTACAAAGTCATGAATTTTTTTTTCTATTAAATGACTGTATTTATAAAGAAACTCCAATTTTAAAATGTGTGCATCACTGAACAGTCACTTCACCAAAGGAGATAGGCAAATGACAATAAGCACATGAATAGATGCTCAACATCCTAGTCATTAGGGAAAATGCAAATCAAAGCCATAATGAGGGTTACTACTTTGTTAAAATAAAAATAGTTCCAAATGCTTTTGAGGATGGAGAGCAACTCAAACCCTCAGACTTTGGTGGGAATGCAGAAGGATACAAACACTTGGGAAGGGTTTGGAAGTTTCTTAAAAAGTTGCACATATGACCCAGCAATCCCACTCCTATATATTTACCCAAGAGAAATGAAAACATGTTCTCACAAAAACCTGAACACACATTTTATAACAGCCCCAAACTGGAAACACTCTAAGTGTCCTTTAATTGCTGAATGGATAGCAAACAGTGGTACATATATACAATGGAATCTACTCAGCAATAGAAGGAACTACACACAACATAAATAAATCTCAAGTGCCTTATTCTAAGTGAAAGATGCAAGAATGAAAACTACATACTGGCCGGGCTCAGTGTCTCAGCCTGTAATCCCAGCGCTTTGGGAGGCTGAGGTGAATGGATTGCCTGAGCCCGCAGGTTCGAGACCCACCTGGGCAAACTGGCGAGACCTCATCTCTACAATAAATCAAAAATTAGCCAGGCGTGGTAGCGCGTGCCTGTAGTTCAAGCTACTTGGAAGGCTGAGGCAGAAGGATCACCAGAGCTCAGTAGGTCGAGGCTGCGGTGGCCGGGAGCAGCCACTGCACTGCAGTCTGAGTGACAGAGTGAGACTCCAACACACAAACACACACACAAAATAACATCTATGCTTACACAGATGTACATGTGAAGGCATACTTATTTCCAGATGGACTGGTTTCTGTATGTCATTAACACT
>CAUYQG010026594.1:0-13498 GCA_963574415.1 Tarsius wallacei
AGTCAGGCACTGAAGTGGTGAGGCAAAACCAAGAGCTGGCAGTCTCTCCTGCTGCAGTGGTAAAGCAGAGCCTGGGGCAGTAGTCTCTCCCTGCTGCTGCTTCACAGGAAAATTTTTGTCCATTAAAACAAAAATGGCACTTGGCTTCTGTGACCTGGGAAGAACCAGGGACCAGGCAGAAAAGCTGCAGCACCAGTCGTTGCACTAGGGCCCTTGCCACTTGCTCACAAGCCCCCACTTAGTCAGTCTCTCCCAGCATTTTTTTCCCAGGAAGGGTTTTGTTGATTAAAAAAAAAAAGTGCTTCGCCTCTGCATTCTGGGAATTGCTAGGGTGCAAGTCTAGCAGTTGTGGCACCAGCTGTTGCACCAGGAGAGCCCTGCCTGCTCTGCTAGCTCCTTAGCCCTCACTCAGTTAGCCACTCACCTGCCCACTCACCAGCACATACACAAAATTTTCCATATACTCACTCATTCACACTGGGACTCAGATAGTCTGACCGGTTCAGCCGCCATCTTCCCGACCTCCCTCAAGATTTTCTTAAGTGTCTTGTAACAATAAGTCTTTCAGCCTTTGCTGAGGGGCTCTATGTATATGTTGGGGTATGTCTTGAATGTCAGAGGTGGGAGATTAGCATGTTTTATGTCTTTCCCTGACATGCATACAAACTTGCACATGTATGTGTCCTTCTAGTTCACAGTAATATGTTAGAGTTTTTTTAAAGTTCAGTATGGGGACACATCATTTCCCAGTTTCTCCTTTTAAGTTGTGTGGTCATTCTCTTGTTAGCCCAACTGGTAACAGTTCCTCAGATAACTGTGAAGTTGAATAATTGCAAGTGATTGTTTTTGTACAGAGTGACCTGTGCATTAGGCCAAATAAAGACAAACTCAGATGGGTGCTTTCAAGGCACTGCTATACAAGTCAAATAGTGATATTCCTTGGGGTTAGGGCTTTTAGGGGTGGTCCAAACCGATTCTGCCTTTTCCAGTGGCTGCTAGGCTCAAAGTTTTCATGGCTACCATCATTGTGGAGCTGTTGTGTTTTAAAGCCACTGCAATTCTAGGAAGAGGAGACTGCATTAGGGCAAGGTAAAATGCCACAATCCTCATAGTTCTTACTGAGCTTTAGCTGTTTTTCTTGAATAAACATTCATTAGATTGTTGCAATACTTTATTTTCAGAGTTCTGAAAAAGTTGATTCTAATAATTCTACCAATGTCTTTTCTCATTGTTTTTATGGAGAAATGGATTTTCAGAGATTCTTACTCTGTCATTCTAGAAGTGCTCTGAGGTCATAAGTGTTGATCTATTTTAAAATTTGGTGTTTTCATTATACTTAATTTTTAAAACAATTTAAAATATAGAATAATAGAGACTGACATAAATAAACGTGAGAGATATCAATACACCTAAGGCTCATAATTAACTAGTGTGAAACTTTTAATCATAGTTGTATTCTCTTAAAATCTATTAATAATACAACATTGTCATGGTTCAATTATTTGGGTGTTTCTGTTCTCAGGAGTTACCTATCTTAAGAAGCACTTAAATAATCAACAATCTTGGTTCATGACTAAGAGCACAAGCTTTGTTTTCTGAAAAACATGATTTTAATTTTTGTTTTATTATAAATATATGACATTAGACATGTGTTTAATGTTTCTGACTTTCAATCTTCTCATTTATTAAATGGAACCACAATGTATACCTCATACCGTTATGCTGAAGATTGAATGACACAATGTGTGTAAAACTCCTTAATAAATAGCACCTATTACTATTTAAAACTGAAGCAGTAGTTTAGATATAATTTCAGTTGGAAGGTATTAGCAGGTAGGATGGCTTATTCATTGTCAGAAGTTTAACATCCTCCCACCTCTTTCAGCTGGTTACTTTGAAATTTTCCATACTGCATTTTCTGCTGTGATTTTTTTTTTTTTTTGGTATCGTATATTTATAAATTTTAGTTTCAGGGCACAGGGGAGGGTCCTTCTGATAGTATCCTCAATCAATTTCACAGATTTACTTCCTCCCTAGGGCCAGACTATCCCACTGGAGGTTACTTTTTATCAGTAGTAAGCTTACTACTTCATATAAAGTAATAATTTTACATATATACCTGGCATGCCAGTGATAAACACAGATGCTGCACCGAATGCTATGTATCTTTATCTAAGTTTCTGTAACCCATACTAGATAGCAATAAGATTGATATGACTTGCTTTTGTATTTTACAATATCAGGTTATGCAGTTTCTTCATAGAAGATGCTAAATTTATCTAATAGACAAAATGAAAAGGTTATGACTGTTATAATTTTGAGGAGTGCTTTCAGAAATAATAACAAAAATTAAATTAAGCAAAATGTACATTAGAACATTTAAATAATTTCCTCAATACATAGTATTAAAAGCATTCCACATAATACTGATTTTGAGATTTACAATAAATACATGTTCAGACATTTTACTTATCTACTTTTGAAATCCTATCTGTGTATTTGAGCAAATATTTGTGGTAAAATTACAATCACTAATTTTTAACTTCAAATTGCCACATACAATATTTTTTGGAAGTAGGACACACAGAGAATACCAATTGTTTTAAAGAGTGTGTGAATTTGGTTAGTTTAAAATGTGATTGTTCTTCCCAAATCAGGGAATCTCCTTAGTTTAGGTCTGTGCTTCCTGTTGGGTTTTAGTGATGATCATTCATGTTGTATGTACATGTGATTTGCTTCTTTGGTCCAGGGATCATTTTCAGAGGTTACCAGTTACCCTGTGCTCTTACTTTACTTTCCAACTCCATTTAGTTAGTGAATTAAGGAAGGGGTTATTTTCTTTTTAAGTTTTATTTTAAAGATGTGGGGTACAATTCAGAGTTAGGTATACAAACGTTGATTATGCAGGCACCCTTGTTGATGAGGTGTGCCCCTCCTTCCCCTAGCAGTTTCCTTCAACTACAAATCCCACTCCCCCTCACCCCAGCAGTTTCCCACTACTGCCAATCCATTCAAGGTCCACTGATGAGTGAGAACATGTGGTATTCTGTTCTTTGTTTCTGTGATAGATCACTGAGTATGATCGACTCTAAATCCATTCAAATTGCTGCAAAGTCCATATGTTTGTTCTTCTTTATGGCTGCATAATATTCCATTGTATATATGTACCACACTTTTAAAATCCAGTCCAGCTTCGTTGGGCAGCATGGTTGGTTCCATGTTTTTGGTATTGTGCATAGAGCTGCAACAAACATACATGTGCAGGTATGTAATCCCCAATAGGGGATTAGTGAGTCATATGGCAGGTCAATTTCTAGTTCTTTCAGAAATCACCACTCTGTCTTCCAAAGAGGGTTCACTAGTTTGCATTCCTACCAGCAGTGTAGAAGTGTTGGAAGGAGTTATTTTCTGTTGTATTTATTTATAGATGATTTGAAAAACTTTGTGAACTCCAAAATGTTATTTTTCAAACAAAACTGAAAGAAATTAGAGTGTGGGTCCAAAGTATGTGTAGAAAAAAGGTAATGCTCTCATAGTCATCTATACCACTGATTATTTGGGTATAGAATTATTTGACAAGTGGCATCTATTGTGTTTTCTCTAGGAAACAAAGAGATTTTGGCTCCAGATGAAAGTGGGAAGGAGTGACTTGGCAAGCTAATGCAGAGAATTGCTTGAGGCCAGGAGTTTGGGCAGCATAGTAAGACCTCTTCTCTAAAAAAAGAAAAAAGAAACCAAAACAAAAAATTAGCTGGTCATGGTGGCACATACCTGTAGTTTCAACTACTTGGGAGGCTGAGGTTGGAGGATTGCTTAAGCCCAGGAATTTGAGGTTGCAGTGAACTATGATTGCACCACTGCACTTCAGCCTGGGTGACAGAGGGAGACCACATTTCTAAAATGATAACAGCAACAAAACAAAAACAAAACCCAAAAGAAAATGAGAGGGAAGCTAATATTTACAGAGGGTCTACAATGTCCAGATGTAGTGCTAAAAATTTCTTCACACATTCCTTTGACTTTCTCCAGTCCTGAGGAGTAGTCGTCACCATCTTTTCTATTTTTTTTTCAGATGGGAATTTTTTTTTCTTAGAGAGTTTAAGTATTTTGCTATTGGTCATATCACTAGTAAAGATAGAGCCAACTTAGGTCTACAAGATACCTAATTCCATCTCATTTTTGATAATTTCTTAAGAGTAGTGTGAATGTCAGATTAAGAAGATACATTTACACTTTTATGAAGTGAAGAATGTTGAAGAGGACATTTATACAATTCCTTGTATAGCAGTAGATGTTTCAGAAGAGCAACAGCAATGTGTGTGTGTGTGTGTGTGTGTGTGTGTGTGTATAGTATTTTTTTAAACCAGATACTGATAAAGAAATAAAAATCAGGTAATGTTGCTTTCCCCTCATCAGTTCTTTCCCCAATTCTCCAAAGTTTAACAATTTAATTGGTTATAAAATAGAAACTCCTAAGTAAATGTCTGATTTCTGCTACATAGAAATACAATGTTTCGAATCAATAAAAGCCTGTTGAACACCTGACTTAGTAAGAATAATTTTCTTCATCGTGAAGGTACTTATAATTCTCATTATTTTATAGTTTGTTTCCAATATAGATCCCAAGTTCTCTTGGCATCACTATTCAATGATTGATTATCGTATTGAGTATCTGCTTATGTTTGACACTCACTTTCTTTGGCTCATTCAGATCCACTCTCTACTCTTCTCTCTCTGTTCTGCGTCCTGAGAGGCTGGCCTTTATGAAGTGTATCAGTGGTGTCTCCTGTTTTCTTGGGATTTCCCTGTGGCAGTCACCATCAGGAGAATGGAGGGCTGAAAAAGAGTATTTTCTTTTCTTTGATTTGTTTTCTACTGAATCTTCATAGAGTTTCTTCACTCTGTCTGCAACAAACCACTGCTCCTGTAGCTATAGTTACACTACTGAAGTTCCAGCAACTTCTCCCTTCCCCTTTTTACACAATAGCAACTATGGTTTGCTGGCTTCCTTTACACTTGCCTACACTTTTGTAAAAGACCCTTTGAGTGTGAAATCTGTGTGCTACCAGAGACCTGACTGACACAAAACTAAATGCTGAGCAACGTACTAGCCTCGGAACTCTAGAAAGAATAAAGAGTGATTCTTAACTTAGCGGACAGACATGACTAACAAGCAAAAAACAGACATTAGGCATATGGAATGAAACATACAAGTACAAATTAACTTAACCAAGAGGTCTAATGATTGAATGTGGAAATGGAAAAGAGAAACAGAGTTAGTGATAATCTTCTAAAGTATAAATTTGGTAAAGTAATGCTAAATATTTCTGTAAAATATCGCCCTCAGTATACATTCTAATTAATTCTGTTCTCAAGGTGTAAGACATGACCTGGTAAGCATGACAGAATTGGATCATTTTTGATAGAAACAGATAATAATTTATTTCAGAGTATGATACATGGGAGCGATTTCTCTCCCTGAGGCATTAAATGGAATTTGTAATTTGAGCAGTATAGCATTTATGGAACTTGACTTTTGAATGATACACTGCTTTGGAAGTTAAACCCTGGGCAATATAGTCTTTATAGAAATTGACCTTTGGGTGGTTCAGTTCTTAGGGAATTTGAAACTGGGTGCTATTGTTCTTATCTAATTTGACCTGTAAAGTCATTGGATGAATATTGAATGAATGGTATATGTACTACACTATGAAGCAAAATCACACCCCAAATCTGACAGAGGACTTGAACCTAGAGTTTATAAGGAACTTTTATGATGTAATAAGATAAGATCATCCAACTTAAAGCATAGGCAAAATCATTAGACAGATGTATGTACCAATGCGTATAGGCAAATAAAAAGATGCTCAACAGCATTTGTTATTATGGAAATGCAATTTAAAACCATATTGAGATACAACATAGACCTGCTAGAATGGCTAAAATAAAAAAGATTGACATATAGATTATGATGAGATTATGGTATAACTGGAAATCTCATACATTGGCGATGGAAATGCAAAATAATGCAGCAGCTTTGGAAAACGGCATTGGCAGTTTAAAAAAAAAATAAGTAAAGATAAACACGTATACTTACCATATTACCTAGCAATTCCATTTACAGGTTTTTCAACCAAAATAAATACAAACGGATCTACACACAGGCCTGAACTCAGTTGTTCTCAGAGACTTTATTCATAATAACAAAAAACTGAAACAAGCCTAATGTCCAACAAATATTGAATGCTTGAATAGAGTTGTATTTATATAATGGAATGCTATTCAGCAATAAAAAGGAATGAATTAAAAATACCTGAGACAACATGAATCAATCTCCAAAGCATTCTGCTAAGTGAATGAAGTCAGATATAAGAGACTACATACTGTATGATTCCGTTTATATCACATTTTAGAAAAGGCAAACATATAGGGAAAGAAAACACATCAATTGTTACCAGGGGCTGTGAATTGGGGGTAGGGGAGATTGGCCACAAAGGGTAATAAAGGAACTTTCCTAGATGATGAAAATCTTCTGATTTTTAAGTTTGTCATTATGTTTACATAATTGAACACATTTTTAAAAACCCAACAAAGTTTACATTTAAAAGAGTGAGTTTCACTGCATATAATTATACCTCAGTAAACCTGACTTTAAAAAAGGAAAAAAAGTTTGTCAGTATACTCTTTGGTAATCGGGGAGTATTCAGTTATCCTCTGAAGTTGTTGATAGTATATTTTGATATTGGACATACTTCAGTGTAGTTCAGCTTATTTGGAATTTGAAGCTCTGAAGGATATATGATTATTTATATTTCTGAATAGTGTGTTAGTGGAAAAGTAGAGTAGGCTCATAGAGCTTGTCTCTTTTGCTAAAAATTCTATTTATTTGTTCTTGTGCAACAAAAATACTTGTGCATATTATGAATGATGGGTTAGGATGCAGCAGCTGAGAAATTCTAAGAGGCAGGAAAGACTGTAGAGTCAAGGGCTCTTAAAAATGATAATTTCCAATTAAGGAAAAGAAGCAATTCAAAGACACTAGCCAACTAGAACCAGTTTTGCATGAATCTAAGCCATTCAGACTTAGGAGTTCCTTTTGGTGTCACCTGGAAGAATTCTGAAAGTACCCTCACACTGGCCAGATCAGATATGGACTTGTATGCCCTATAGTGAGGACTTCCTTTTCTTGTGGTGGTAAGCAATTCATATCAAATGAGCAAATAGCTGGGCATGTGACTCATGCCTGTAATCCCAGCACTTTGGGAGGTGAGGTGAGAGGGTTGCCTGAGTCCAGAAGTTTGAGACCAGCCTGGACAATTTGATGAGACCTTATCCTCACAGTAAATAAAAAAAAATTAGCTGGGCATGGTGGTGCATGCCTGTGGTTCCAGCTACTGGAAGGCTGAGGTGGAAGGATCACCTGAGCCCAGTAGGTCAAGGCTGTGGTGCATTCCAAACCTGGGCGTCAGAGTGAGACTCTGACTCAAACAAAACAAAACAAAACAAAACATAAATCCTTCAAAGAATATTTAAACAGTGGACGTTTTGAAAAAACAAAAAAGCCAAAACCTCATGATTTAAAAAAGATTAGTTTTCTTCATTCCTGACCTCTATCTCATAATGGCATTGTGACTTTATTGCAGTCTAAAATCAATCCCGAATAACTTTTTAAAATTTTTACTTTGAAGTTTTCATTTAAAACTGTCATTTATTTATTTTTTAATGATCTGCCTTGGTGTGTCTTTTATAAATTTGTTGTTTGTATTTTATTGTCTTCTGGGCTGTCTGTTTTGTGGCTAGTGATGCACATTTGTTTTAAACGCAAGATGAATATTTTGCTGTCTCTAACCTCACTTTTTAGAAATATTAAATTATTCTATTTTTATATTTCATAGATTGCATCTGTGGTCTCTCTGTATTGTGACATAAAAACAAATGTTCTTAAAATTTATGTAAACTTTGTGTGCTTCAAAAATGGGTAGTGTCTCCCTGAGCTTTTTTTTTCTTTTTTCTTTTTAGTTAGGGCCTTACTTGTCATCCAGGCTGGAGCGCAGTGGCACAGTCACGATGATCAAGGCTTACGGCAGCCTCAACCTCCTGGGCTTCGGTCATTTGTAGAGATGAGATTTCACTATGTTGCCCAGGCTGGTCTCGAGTGCTGGGATTACGGGCGAGCCTCTGTGCCTGGCCTTAAGGAATTTTCAAAGAGCCAATTTTCTCAGTCAAGAGTAGCTGGTTATTATCTAAAAAAATATCTTTTTAGTCAAGTGTGATGGTATTCTTGCTTTCCAAATGCTAGCAATGTTTTAGAAGGTCTAAGAATTAGTGTTGCATACGCAAAAGAATTCCTCTTTTTATAAAGGAGGACTTGTGTTTTGCGTGCCTGCTGTTGGTCAAATATTGGCACTTCACATATATTTCTTGATCTTCCTCAAAATTCTGTGAGACAGGCAGAACCAATTTTACAAATTAGGAAATCTAAGCTTGAGATGTAAAGTGACTAGTCCAATTTCACATGACTTAGTGAGGAGAAGAGGTAATATTTAACCCACCTCTATCAGACTTCAAACTTGAGGCCTTCCCACTATAACCTACAGAGTATAGAAAAGAAAGAGAAATACATTTTCAAAGTAAAATAAGGTGATATACAATTTAAGTTTGTCACATGACTTTTTCAGGATTTTATAAAAACTTCTAAAAGTCATTGAAATCCCATTCCTTCCTGCCCATTTGTTTTTATGTTATGTACACTTCAACGGATAGAAGAAAGAAGATTTTGTAAAATAATAAGTTCTGGATATTTTTCAGCATTTGATTAGTTTCCAAAGTTATACTCAAATTAAAATAAGAGTTTCCTGCTGGCAGTTTCTGTGGTCAAAAAGATGTGGTGTGGTAATTTTAAATTTTGATTTCTTTGTTGTTTTTTTAGATGCTTCCAACCTTTTTGAAACTATAGCAAGCATGCTTTTATGCTTATATATGATCAGGAGAGTTACAGATATGTATTTTGCTGTAATCATGTTCTTAAACTGGTTTGAAATACATTTTGCAGTCTGTGACAGGGATAGGTAGTCCCGAGAAGGGCCTATAACTACTGTCTACTGAGTTCAGTTCCACATTTATGTCAAAAATTTCTATAAAAAACAGTATAGTTAACTTCTGTTTTGGCTATTTTTTTGAAGCCAGAAATAGCTATTAATCAGAACATTTTGGCATTATCAACTAAATTACATAAAGAAAAACTAAATTTCATATCCCTGAGAAGTGGGTGTACTAAATGCCATAGATTTTTTGGATGATTCACTTAAATTAAAATGGTTGAAAGCCTGCTGACAGAATCCAAAAGAAACTTGGCTGTTCCCAATACAGCCTTTGAGTGGATAGAATCTTTTCAGATCTTATTAAGGGGCATTTCCTTCCCTTCTTGCGTTCTCCAGTCAATGGAATAATTGATATAGGAGATAATGAAAATTGATCCATGAGCTGCCTAAGTGATCCTTTCATTTTATGTGTTTCTGATTACACATAGGGTTAAATATGTTTGAAGGACAGAATTAAAAATAAGTTAATAATATTTCTGGCTTTTTGGAAGAGTTTGCATATATTCATTTATTTTTTCATTATTAGGCATTCACACACATATTTTACCTTTTCTCAAAGAGTTTATAATTTGATGGTGAAAGGCAAAAACGTAAATATAAAGCAGAAGATAAGTTCAAGGAAAGAGACATTCATCAATTTGTTATGTCAGATCTAAAGGAAGCATAATTTCACAGGGAAACAGACCAAGGAAGGCATTCTGGAAGAGGCATTTAGACTATACCTTACGTGATGATGGTGGGACAGGGAACGGCATTCAAGTTAGAGGGAACAGACTGAAGACATAGGTAGGAAAACTTTGGGTGTGTATGGAGACCTTGGAATTGTGCAGTTTGGCTTGAAACAGAGAAATATAATTGGGAAATAAAGTGGGACACTCAGAATGTGTTTAGATTCTGAATAGATTGCATAACAGGTTAAGGAGTTCGGATTTTATTCCACAGGCAATTGAGAAATCAATTGGCACTAATGCAGCCACTGGAGAACTCAGTATACCACAAAGAATTTCAATAGTCTTGTGAGAGGTGTTAAGAAGTCATTTAACAGAATTTATACTTTTTTACTCTCCTCTCTTTTCCTTCTTATATGCTATCTAATGTGTCAAAAGTAAACTTTCTAAGATTTCCAAGTTATATATAACGACAGCTCAGATCAAATTATCACAACTATTTACTCAATTTCCATTATATGCAAGACATATTGTGTTAACTGTGAGACACTGCTTCTCAAACCTTTCTGTCAAAAACCCCTCAAATGCAGAGTATAAAATCTTTTACCCTCAGGGTTCTGGGGAAGTAGTACCAAGCAACTCATCAACACAACATTCTTTGAAGTTGTTTGCTTAATTTTACATGTGATTTGTTCCCCCCACTGGACTTGAAACAATGTAAACAGTTTTAAATTCTTTATAGTATTAAAGGTGAGGAATGCTAAACTATTCCTACAGTCTTTGAGCAAAAATTGTTCCTTAAGGATAATAAAGTTTACCATGGTTTTGTTTGCATACTATAAATTACTATTCCTTTCTGGGCTCCCTTTAGCCAGTTTGGGGCAGATAGGATGAGAAATATCCATGCCCTTCAGAACCTTGCAGATATACTAAGGACATGAAACAAGAGGATTTTGTGATTTTTTTCACTTTTGTTAAAATTTCAATTCCGCTATTGGAAATATCTCAGTAGGCAGTGATTAATGAAAGCTGTCCAGAAAGAAAATAAGCATACAGGAGTTCAGAGGAGAGACAAAAAGCATCACCTCAGCATTTAAGTTTGATCTCACAAGCTAATGCCGCGTTATACTTTTCATTAAAAATTTTTTTTGATTGGAATATATAGTTTATTTAAAAAGTAAATTAGAGAGGGAGAAAGATGTGTGTGTGTGTGGGGGAGAGAGAGAGAGAGAGAGAGAGAGAGAGAGATAGAGAGAGAGATCAAGATCAAGATAGAGGAATGAGCCAAAGCTTAGGAAACATGGATGACCTGGCCAGTGCTCAAAAAGCTGCATGGTCACATCAGAGTTTAGCAAAGCGATGGCCAATATACTTTTCATGGATTTTATTAATGTTCTTGTATACAAGTATCTTGGAGATAGAATATTATTTTGAAAGAACTAAAGGGATTATATTTGCTGCCACATTAAAAAGATTTTAATCAGATGAGTGATAAACATTTAAGTTTAGTTTGTAAATGCAAATCTGAAGGTATTTTTACCATAGTCTTTCTTCCCCATATTCTTGGTAGACTTTTAGTTCTGTTCTTCCTAGCATCAGTTTCTTCTTTTACATTTTCTTAATATTCAAATAGTTCTTTTTAACATTTATGACAAATGGAGCGACTCCCTGACTTTAATTTTGGTTATGACAGTTTATTCTAGTTTACTTCCAAAGTCGTATTTAAAGAAGGGAGGTTTTTTTGCAAGTCATTATACATTATGATATAAACCTATTATATCATGGAAACACAATCACAATATAGTATTACACAAGAAAGCAGTTTCTGGGTCTTTTAGATGGTAGTATCTCATTTTTATTTAAGCTTTATATTTCAAATATTGTGAAGAATATGTAATAAAATATTAACAGTGGTTATCTGTATACATTTATGACTTTCAGTGGACAAAACAATTCCAACATTGAAACAATAAAGGTATTTAAAATAATAGTTAGAATGACATTCTAGGTTGTGATATCAGGGTGTTTACTTATGGGGATTTTGATTTCACTTATTTTCTTTGAAGTGCTGACCTACTTTTTATTTCTTGCTTAAAACTCTATTGCAAAGATGTATATTGTTTGATAGTTTTGGATTTGGGAGTAAGATAGAAATTAGGCAGGAATAGTTTCCCAGGATAAACAACAAAGCTAACTTTTCAGTACTGGTGGCTGAGACAATTTCTCTAGACAGTTAGACAGCCTGGTTTTCTCAGCCCCCATAGAGAAAAACATGGTGTGGTTGAGAACATGTTAGAGCCAGTTAGACTCAGGATGGCAACTAATTTGCCTGCTACCCAACCTTGCTCTTCATTATTCTCTCATAATACAATTGCATGCTAAACAACCCACCCTTCAGCGCCATAACAGTTCTGACCCTGCCCATTTATAGTAACAAACAGGGAGGAACGCCAGTTCTTAGAAATCTTTACTTCTTTCTTCCCAGGAAACCCATGAATATTCTACCCCTTGGTTAGCATATAATGAAAATAAAAAAGCTATAAAGGCAAAACCCCTGCGATGGCAGCAGGCTCGCTGTCATTTCAATACACTTGCTTTCACTTTCCAAATGAAATCCCAGCGATGTATGAGGTTGCTCTGCCTATAGAGTAGCCTTCTTTCTGTTCCTCGTTTCTTTTCATCTTACCTTTGCTGTACTTGGTGGTTTGCTCTTGAATTGTTTCCTGCGCAAAGCCAAAAATTCACTTAGCCTCTGAGAACAGACCTCAACTTTTGGATTTCCCATGCATGTCAGGAGGAAGAACTATGAGCTTTGAAACCAACAGAACTCCACTTGAAAGGAGTTTGCTGTTAGTGTCTCCCTTGGCTTTATTTACATCAGCAGGGATGTGACTTATGATATGTATATTGGAGAAGTGCAAACCATAATTTTAGGACTGATGTATGTTACCATGACATCTCAATGAAGAGAATTCTGGTGTTCATAACAAGTCTTTTTCTCTAAACACTAAAAGTTCTTGCTGTCTGTCCATTGATACGAACTGCTAAACTAGTTTAGGTAAACTAAAACAAACAAGGAAATAAGATGCACCTTATTTCTCTAAATATTTGCCTCTTCTTCTCTTCTCTTTTAAGGCTCAATTCCATGCCTCTGGAATCCTAGTATAATTCTTCCTATACTTGATACTCAACTTTTATTTTGAGGTAGTTGGTCCATTCACATAGATGAACCTCACTCTGAATGGAGGAAGAGCAGTCACAGGTAATCATAAACATAAAATCCTGGGTTCTCCATCCTTTCCAGAGGGATTCTGGAATTCCCACAGATCATTGTTGCTCTTTGGATGTCTTCATTACCCAAGAATGTATAGTTCATCTTTGCCTATGATTTGCAGAAATAAAAACATAGATTTTTTTCCATTTTCTACATGTAAAATTTTACTCAATATGCTCTTTCAAAGTATCCATCTCCTTACTATGTAACTCTCAACTCAATTCAGTTCAAGTATAAAATTTCACACTCTACCTCTAAATATTGATTTGAAGGTAAAACAAAATAATGAATGAAGTTGCAGTATAGTGAAAAAAAAAAAAAAAACAACCAAACAAACAAAAAACTTTGAAAATCAAATAAGAGCAAATGATCCAATTGAAAAAGAAAATCTGAACAGATATTTTCCCCCCAAGATTATGGATAGTAAATAAGTACATGGAAAGATGCTCAACATC
>CAUYQG010026595.1:0-68295 GCA_963574415.1 Tarsius wallacei
GAGGGTGAGGGGGATGGGATTAATGGTGGTGGGTATCTATCTGGGGATGGGGAGACACCTCTTATCAACAAGGGTACCTGAACGAAACATTTTTGTATGCCTAACCCCTAACTGTACCCCACAATAACATAATAAAATAAATTTTAAAAAAACCTGAAAGGAGACAAGATGCAAATTCTTGGTTCATTTCCTCCATTATTATCTAAGTCAAACACATTTTTATTATTATTAAGTTGAAAATATTTTATTATCCACACAGGGATTTTCAGTTCAGTTAATATGCTTGATACTGACATTTAATTTTTTTTTATTGCTCTGTTCTTTTATCCTTTCTCAGTACCAGCAACTCCAAGTCCTCTTTTATAGGGCTGTTATTTTCTAGGGCTATTCTGTTCCTGTGTGTGTTGGAAACTTGGATTATCTCTGTGATGTGTTAGTAATTAAAGCAAATCTCTACAAGAAGTCATAAAACAGCCTGCCCTGCCCCAAGAAACTGAAATTGTGGAGAGGGCCAAGCTGAATCAGGTGAAGATAAAAAACTGTGTTGGTAGTTGATAGGTACCATTACATCCTTAGAAAACATTGTTTTTGCGCCTTACATCTAGACTTGCGTCAACTCTCCCAAGGGTAAAGATGCTACCTTTCTACAAAGAGAGACACCAACTAGACCTAGGGCAGACCCTGTCAACCACCTTTGAAACAGCATCCATTTTGACACACCATTCTTGGGCAAAAGGGAGACATGCCATCAGCATATTCCAAAGCAATAAAGTCTCAGTCTCAGTCTCGCTCACTCTCTCTCTTGCACGCGCGCGCTCTCTCTCTCTCTCTCTCTCTCCACCTCAACATACCTGAGCAATTCCACACACTCCTATCTGTGTTAGAAGCTCACAGCTCATTAAGGCAATGAGTTGTGGGGAGAATTATATGTGATATGCAGCCTCCTAAATTCTTCTCACAGCTTCTAAGATTGACAAAACAAAACATACTTTTATCCAAAATCACATTGGTTTCATAGTAATCCAAGGTTATGTTACTCAACCAAACACCAGATTTACAGAGGGAAGTAGGGAGATACACGTTAAAAATCATTCATAATTCTGCACATCACCATCTAGTAACCAAGCCATATAAGGTGCTTCGTGTAAAATCTGTCTCGCTAAAACCCAGCCTGAGTATGGTATCATGTTCCATCTTAAGCAGGGACAAAGTTTTTGTTTCTGTTATTGCTTTGCATTGTTTTGGGTACATGGTAGGCATTTATTGTAGGCATTCATAAAATGATGAGTGAGTAATGGAATGCATGTGCAGAAATAACAGGGCCCAGCCTGAGTCAGCAGTGTGTACCAGACTTTTCTAAAGCCTTTTCTTTCCCTGACAGTACAACTCTAGCAGAAGAGGAGGACATATTTTCCCACTTCAGTCTCTCACTGGAGTATACAACACAATACAACTTAATTTAGAAATTAAGTTTCAGAGCTAGAAAAGGACCCTTGGAAATCAGTTAACCCGAAAACTTCATTGTATTGGGGAAATTAAGCCCCGAAACATTATGATGTTTTCCAGGATCACCCGTCAGTACATCTGTAACTGAGCCTCAGCCAGGGGGCATGTAAACTGGTCCACTGAGGAATGAGTCTTAGAGATTGCAAGTACCCAGACAACTGGTGCAGACAGGATATATTTCATGTGGAGAGAAAAGAGAGTAAAACTGCTAATACTCTTGTGAATCATCTCTGGCTAGAGGAAGCTGTGGCTACTGGAGAGCATGGGAGGTGGTGTTTTCGCCTTCTGCTGCTATCACTGGACTCAGACTAATCAGCACCCTCGAATGAGTGCTAAGCAAAAACATTTTGAGGAAATGCCCTTGCAAACAAGTGTTGCTCTCCTGTAACCCAGCCATAACATCCAAGATTCCACAGCTGGTTGCCCTTTGGGGATGCATGCATGCTTTGCTGAGGAAATGAGGACAAAGATTCCAAAGTTTCTGCCTCACCACTAAAGACCTGTATTTCCACCTTGCTGCTTCCCAACACACTCCCCCTACCCCCCCCCCAAAAAAAACTTAGAAGTGCAAACCAAGCTTCCACGGGCACTGTGTCCAGAGAAGCAGAACACACTCCCTTGTAAGGTGAGGCATAGCACCCTGTGAAATAGCTGCCAGAAAACTGCACAACGTTATGGAAATTGTAATGACTCAGGGGCCCTTTGGGGAAAGTAGGTATCCTGGAAAATACCTCATCCCTTAGCTTTGAAATAGATGGCAGGTCAGGACAGGGGGGAATTCATTCTGCAGATGTTTATTGGGTATCTATTGTGTCAGGCACTGTGCGGAAATGGACATCCAGTATGAACAAAATATTATCTTTGTCTACTACTCTTCCTTCTAAACCTTCTATGGGGATCCCTACCTTGCTTCACAGTGTCATGTTCATTTGATTTAGCATTAATGAAAAATTAACAATATATCCTTAAAAATAGCATTTTGACTTAAATATGTGGATCTGGCTTCTTAACAAAATTATAGACTCTTTGAGGGAAGAGGGTTTTTTTTTTTTCTTCTCCTTAGTAGTCCTCGTAGCATTTGACATGATGAAAATACTCAATAAAGGTTGATTGATTAAAGCCTAAAAAATAACATTTGGAGATAAACCAGGAAGGAGGCTGATAGAAAGCAAAGGTTTAGCACCCAAAGATCAGCCTGCCCTACGGATGGCAGCTACGGATACCTACCTAAAGACTAGGTATTTATAGTAATTTCTAAAAATTTATGCCTGCATAATTCATGCATAACAGCATCATTAGGTGCATCATATTTGAATGTGAAAAGTAACAACATAAAAATGTTATCGCTGAGGACCAAGTTTAAATGCTACTTATTTTAAGAAAGAGGAAACACCTTGGTTATTGTCCTTGGTAAGTAAGAGTGTATTCAAGTGCATATAGTTGTATTTTTAATGCCCTAGAATTGGTTTTAACACTCGGGGCATAGGCTATAACACTACTCCTCTGATGTAAGCCTTCCCTTCAGCAACTGCTATAATGATGAAAAAAATGTTAACTAGAGCTCAGCGTTTAAATGAACCACTTGTTTTTTTTCTGCTTATAAGCATAGGTCTGCATTGGATCTTTGGCTAAAACACATCCAGTTTTTAATTGAGTGGGATACTTACACTCCTATTAGCAGGGAAGGGTGCTAAGATAGAGAACTTTAGGGATGTCTAAAGGCACCAGACTGAGTTTTGCTTCTTTAGAAACCCGAAATTTTAAGAAAGAAGGTTTTATTAGAGCAGAGAGCAGTGGGATAGAAACAGCTAAGGAAGTTTTACTTGTTCAGTTCTGGATAATGCTCCCAGTTGATGAAGGGAGAGACAACTAAGAAAATATTTCAAGTTACTTCAGGTAACAAGATTGAATCTGTAGCTCTTTGCCTATGTGTTCACTTGATGTAAGAGTTTCTAGAGAGTAGAGAAAAAATGCTGTGTTGCAAGGTTAACATCCAAAGAAAAGCTTCTTAATGCTTGAATAGTGACAATGGGAGATTATTAGCAAGGGAATACTGGAGAACGTCTGATCTGGTGGTTGTGAGGTGAAGGGTGCTGGCACCCTGGGTCTATTTTATTCTAAGACAGAAGGCTGGGCCTTAGAATCTAGAACAGGATTAAGATGCGACCTGACATTCTTTTGGCTATTTTATAACTAATTATTACTCATTTGTCCCAGTTGAAGAATAGGAATTTGCATAGCCAATAAGCTAGGTGGTATTTGTACCAAAAAAAAAAGAGAATATATTTGAAAATATTTTGCAGAGTATATAGTGTACTTTCTAAATGCATGTATTTCAGGGATTTTCAACTTGTTCTCATGATTTTCATTATATTTACAAGATTTAGGAATAGGGTAAGGAAGCATGAAGTTTTATGGTAGAAAGGGATCCTTGAGATCATAAACCTAAAGCTTTTGTTTAATGATGTATTTCTGATAGATGTTCATCAAGACATCTGATATTCCCATTCAAAAACATTCTGGGCCGGGCTCGGTGGCTCAGCCTGTAATCCCAGCACTTTGGGAGGCCAAGGCAAGTGGATTGCCTGAGCCCGCGGGTTTGAGACCCGCCTGGGCAACTTGGCGAGGCCTCATCTCTACAATAAATCAAAAATTAGCCGGGCATGGTAGTGCACGCATGTAGTTCCAGCTCCTTGGAAGGCTGAGGCGGAAGGATCGCTGGAGCCCAGCAGGTCGAGGCTGCAGTGGCTGGGAACGTGCCACTGCACTCCAGTCTGGGCGACAGAGTGAAACTCCAACTCAAAAAAAAAAAAAAAACATTCTGACACCTGCTAATGGGAATGTAAATTGATACACTATTCTGGAGGGCAGTTTATCGATGGATATCAAAAACTTTGACCCAGGATGCTGCTTCCAGGAATTTATCATCATCATCATTGCTAACATTTATTTAGCATATACTGCATGAAAGGCACTGTCCTAAGTGTTTTACATGAATCAATTTATTCAGTAAACACGGTTACCCAGTTGTAGATGTACTATTAACCTCATATCTTATAGATGATGAGACTGGATTATAAAGAAGTTAGATAACTTGCCCAAGGTCACAAAGCTGGTAAGTGGAAGAGGAAGGACTCTAACATAGGTTGTCTAAATCCAGATTTGACACTTTTAACCACTGTGCTATATTGTAACTTGCACTGTTTCCTAAGGGAACGCTTGAAGAAATGTACAAAGATGTATATTCAAGTATTTTCACCAAGGCATTGGGTAATATAGGAAAGGGTTGGAAAAAACAGAATATTAATCAATAAGGGATTTGCTCAACTTAATATGGTATATAACCATTGAAAATAGATACTATGGAGTCTTTTAAAAATGATTAAGTTCATCTGTGTGTATTTACATGTAAAAGATGTCTATGCTGTATTAGCGGAGAAAAATCAGCTTTTGACAATGTGTATAATTTGCTCTATTTTTGATGAGAAAAAGTCTTAAAGACTAGACACCAAATTGTTAGCAATTATTATCCCTAGAGAATGAGATTATGGATGATAGTTTTATATTATACTTTTGCTAAATAAGTTTTTCCTGATTTTTATTTGCAAAGATCATATATTGTTTTTATAAAGAAATACACATAAAGCTACATCATGCGGGGGGGGATTACACACGAAAGAAGTAGACCTCATTCAACTTTTACATATATATTCCTTTCTATTCCAGCACATTCTACTAATGAATAACTCTCTTTTTTTCTTTTTTCTTTTCTTTCTTTCTTTTCTTTTCTTCCTTTTCTTTTTCTTTCTTTCTTTTTTTTTTTAACTCAGTATCTCGCTGTTGCCCAGGCTGGAGTACAGGGGCACAATCACAGCTCATTGTAGCCTCGATCTCCTGGGCCTAGAAGATCCTTCCTCCTCAGCCTCCAGAGTAGCTGGGACTACAGGTGCATGCCACCACACCCAATTAATTTTTTAATTTTTTTTAGAGACGAGGGCTTGCTGTGTTGCCCAGGATGCTCTCAAACTCTTGGGCTCAAGTGATTTTCCTGCCTCAGCTTCCCAAAGTACTGGGATTACAAACATGAGCCACTGCACCCAGCTGAACAACTTTCTTTAGCATAAGATTTATCCTTATTTTATACATCAAGAGCTTTTTGTTAATTTCTGGAGAGCTTAGTCACAATATGTTGAGGTCCTATTGTGTGTCCCTTGCTGTACTAAGCATTGTGGGTCTCAGAGCTCAAAAAATTGACATTCTATTCTGGGAGACATGAACCTAGAACATTTAGGTTTCTCTCTGTATCAACATCTGATTTACTGAAATAATCAACTGTTCTGTTGTGAGGGACAAACAGTTGGAAGAATAGAAAAATATGTGATACAGTACTTCCTGTGTACCATAAACAATAAGTAGAATTGGAGTTCAGAGAAGGGATAAATCTAAGAAGCCAAGATAGCGTTATTCAAGAAGGTTTCCTAGAGGAGATGGGGACTTAAGCAGTGTCTTAAAGGGTGGTAGGAAATAGAGGAGGACATTTTATTCAGTCTGACTGGCATGAACTTTTGTAGATTTCCTTAATTCTGTGTTTCTAAGATTTAACTCTCATATTTAAAGATGAGAGAATATAGAAACCTAGTTTCATATTCTAATTTATTTGATTAGTAGCAGTGTGATTTTGAGCACTTGCTTAAATTGTTCTGTGCCATAATTACCTACCTTATCTGTAAAATAGGCATGAACAGTATCTTCCCCTTAGAATCACATGAAACGAGACTGTACCAGTAAAGCATTTAATATAGCACCTGGCCCACTTCTTGCTCTCTGAAGAACGAAAATGTTATTATGCAACTCTCCCCCAACCCCCCAAGATTTCTACCCAATAGTTTCATCTCGTTTTCTAGCTCTTGGTACCGACTTGCCTTTCTTCTACTTGTGTATGCCTTCCTGGTTCCTAGATGCCCTCCCGAGTCTATCTCATTGTCTTTAACTGGTACCCATGTGTTGTGTGGTTGCCTGATTTCAGATGACCAACTTCAGTATAGCCTCTGCTTGCTCTCTCAGCCTCCCCCATGATTCTCATATCTCAGACTCCTAGACTCACTACCAAATACAGAACTCACACTGAGAGACAGAAACCCATTCTCTTCCTTCTCCAAGCCCACACCAGAGTCTTGAACACAGGTTGCCCCTGGGACCAGAGGCTGACTTCAGAATTCCCATGACAAACTTAAATATCCCCAATACTGCCCTGATATTGGCCATTTTACTTCCCAGTTGAGTTTGTGTGTCAGAGGCAATGCCTAAGAATTTCCAAAAGCCTGTGCTTTGACTCCTGACGGATTCTTACAAGCAGCAAGAGGTCTTGCCCAGAGCCGGAGCTAAGCCATCAGCTGCCTTCCTCATGTGCATGGACCCTGGGCTTTGCTGCCTTTATGGACAAGGCCTTGCCAACTATAGAAACAATGAGCCTCTTTAGCACCCTGTTACTGCCATAGGGTAACCAGAGACAGAACGACTCCTTTCCAAAGGTGGCTTTTGCTGGCCAGTACCTATCACCTTAGTCTGGGCTTCCTGACCACTTTTTACAATTCTTTTGGATCAAATAGAGCACTCCCTGGCCTTTTCTGGTTATAGAGGTCTCATTGTTTCATCATGGTCAGCACAGGCCTTTTGCAGGCGTATCTTGGCTTTGGAATCCTAGAGGGTTTAGCAAACTCTACTTTAGTGGAATATCCATTTTTTTCTACTTTAAGCATAAAACAGTGAATCATAGAAATAAATGTTCTTAGGTCATCTGGTCAGTCTCCTGGGTACAGCTACAGGGTGTTTCCTTTAGAGCATGGTCTAGTCTTTATCCAGTCACTGTTTAAATGTCCCAGATGTTGGGGCTTCCTCATAGCAGCTCAAAGAACAAAACGAACTGTGTTTTCTTCCAGCCTTCTTTCCCCTGCCTGCTACCCTGTCAGTTGTCCCATACCCTGTAGCAAGTGCAAGGCAGAGTGTCTCCTGTCTCACTCTTGCTTTCTCTGGCTCTTTCTCTGGCTCTGACAGAAGTATTACTTCTGGGATACCCTTCAAGACAAGCCAGGAAGGACAGACAGGTCTGTGCTTGACCTGTGAACTTTTAGATTGCCTGGAAATGAGGCCAGGAGCACCTTAGTTAGTCTGTTGAGTTTGGGGCTTTTTGCAGTTTTCTGGAGCTTTAATTTCTCTCACATGACCAAATTTCTTTCCCCATCTTTCTGGGATACCTATGGGATGTTTTCTCTTTTGTTTAGAGCTGTGAAAAGGAACTGTTTGTTTGACTGTGGGTTTCCCTGTTTTTAACTACCCCCACCCCAGACCCATTGCTTTCTTCCTCTCCCAAAGAAGAAAGAGGAAAGCAAGCCACAATAATACTTCTGTAAATTTATGGCCACTCCGTAATGTTTAATCACAGCTACGTGACTGGGGGCTTCAGAGCAGGCGTACAAGTTCAGCGCAAGGTGAATCTTGTCTGAGATAATCTGAAAGTTCATTCAGAGGTGAGGGCAGCAGCCTCTTGCAGACGAGTGAGGTTAACAGGAGGTCACCTGGTTTTTTTTTCTTCTGGTCTTCTCCCCTTTAATGTGTAAACAAAGGGAAAATGTAACTTCCAATGAACTTGGCATATGTTGTGCTCACGCTAATCTTGGCCTGGCCAACTGTAAACAGTCCAATATCCTGTGGCTGAGCCTTTCCACCCATTCTCCGCCTTTTGGAGAACATGAAGAAACACCAACAGAAAGCAGAGACTGGAACCTTGTGGAGCCAGACCCCGGTACCCCAGAGAACCTCAAGGAGCCAGGGTGTGTAGTGAGAGGGTGCAGTAGGGTATGTGTTGGACAGAGGTGTTTGCTGTGGTATGTTCTGGGCTTAGCAAGGGCAATAGCCTCCTACAATACTTTCTCACAATTATCAGTCAGCACACAGTTTTGAGTTCCTCCTCTTTCCCACCCACACAGTGCTAAACACTAAGAAGACAAAGATGGACAAGCCTTTAAGATGCTTACATGCTGAAAGGTGAGAGTATCTGTGATCTGACCCTAGGGGTAGGAGGAAGAAGGACAGGACTTGACAGGTATGCAGAGAAAACTAAAGACACCATCAGGATGGAACCCTGTTAGAGGTCCCCCTCCGTTGTAGCACCGTGCTGTAGTTTCCAGCCCATTTGCAGAAAGGCACCATGCTGGAGAATTCCAGAAGCTTATAGAGGCAGAATATAATACATTGAGGGCCCACAGCCTGAGCTTTAGCAGCCTTCAGAAGAAGAGTGGCCACTTAATGATTTCTGATTAACGCTCATTTGCCATAAACCCAGTACCTCAGCAATCTAGAGTCACTGGGCCAGTACAAACATGCATAGGGAACATACCTCTGCTGCACCTCGGCTGCCCTCTTGGGAATGCAGGAGTATTATTAGTACTCCAGTATCCACAGCAGAAATAATTGCTTGGTGAATTATGGTGGAAAGTATTAAAACTCAAACTAGTTTCTAGAACCCCTTACTCACTTGAGGAGTATTCAGGGAACATAGACTTTTTTTTTTTACCCCTTAACCAATATAGGACCATTTTAGTTATATGAGTTGGTAAAGGAAGTCCAGAGGTATTGAGCAGCCAAGAAGACACAGTGAAATTCCCTTTGTACTGTACTTGGTACCATTTTGTGACCACCAGACAGAAATCTCATTAAATATACTTGATGGTAAGTATTTCATAGCTGCTATGGGACTATACCTGTGCCAGGTAGGAGCAGAGAAAAAGATCCTTGTCCTTAAGGAGCTTATAATCACTCTGGGGAGGCAAGGCAAAAGAAATAAATAATTAGTAATTCAAGATAGGCCATAATACTACTAAGTAAAATATTGTGTCTGATACTGATTGTGAAAGACTTCTTAAGGGTGTCTTTAGAATGGGAAGATTTGGATAGGACAGAGAAAAGGAGAGGCATAGAAGTCAGAGAATAGCACATGTGAGGAAATGAAGTTATAAAGGAAGGAATGAGTTTATCATCTTCATTGTCATTATCATCAAAATTCCTAATATTTGCTGAGCACTTACTATGTGCCATGCGCTATGCTGAGTAGTTTACCAAGGTGGGTATTATTTACACTTTAAGGAGAAGTTAGTAACTTGCCCAGGGGTACATAAGTGAGAAACATGACAATCTTGAACAGACCAACTCCTAGGTTGAATGACTTGGATTTGCCTCAACATCATTCCTCATTACAGTGCTCAAGATTTCCTCTGCCCTCTACCCTTTGTTCCCAACTCTGTGTTGTAAAATGCTTGTTTGTGAAATCCATAAAGGGGACCGAGATGGGAAAGTGTTGGGAAGATTTAGCTGCTTAAAGACAGTGTCTTCAAGTCAGGAATGTGGCTTTTCACCAGATGGAAAAGAGTAGTCAAGGGGACTATCTAAAACTAGATGATGGTGTTTTACAGTGTCACCTTGGTATCTACTTTTGGGTGATTTTCTTATACATATGGAAGACAGTTCAGGTAAAAATGATAGACTTTTTTTCTCCCATAGCTTGCTCATGGTATTTAAACCATGGGTGGTCCCCTCTAAAAAATCACTGCTTATGATCTGGCCCTTGCTAAAGTCCTTGAAGGAACTCTGCTCCCAGGAAACAAGCCACATGGACTAATGCTAATCTGGAGAATGTTCATCTGGCCTTGGCTCACAGACAATATGGACATGATGGCTCTGGGGTCAGGAGAAGAGAGCTGTAACTTAGATGAGAGCCAGGGGCTCCGGTCTGTAGTACATTGAAACAAAAGTCGGAACAACTCCTATTGCTTTAAAGTTCACAAAGGGCAGTTTTTAGTTGCCTTTTTAAAAATCTGTTGTAATAATAATGATACCTGGTAGTAACAGTGCTATTAATTATAATTACAATGAAGTTTTCAAGTGCTTTCACTTAACTGTATCTCTCTTCATATTCTTATACAATAAACTTAAGCAGAATTTTACAAATATACCTGAGAAACTGAGTCAGAATCCTATCAGCCAGGTATGGTAGCCGATTTCTGTATCCCAGTGCTTTGAGAGACTTAGGGGAGAGAATTGTGTGAGGCCAGGAGTTCGAGACCAACCTGGACAACAGTGAGACACCATCTCTACAAAAATAAAAAATAAAAATAATAATGTAAAAAATTTATTTAGCCTGGGCACAGTGGCTCACAGTTGTAATCTCAGCACTTTGGAAGGCCAAGGCAGGAGGATTACTTGAGCCCAGGAGTTTGAGACCAGCCTGGGCAATATAGCAAAACCTCATCTCTACAAAAGTAAATCACAAAAATTAGCCAGGTATGATGGCGTGCACCCACAGTCCCAGCTATTTGGGAAACTGAAATAGAAAGATTGCATGAACCCAACAGATCGAGGCTTAGGTGAGCCATTATCACACCACTACACTCCAGCCTGGGCAACAGAGTGAGACTCCAGTTCAAAAAATAATAATAATAATAACTTTTTTAAAAAACCTGTAATGATTAGTTTGAGACCTGACAATAAGCCATACTGTAGCTCAGAGATAATAAACACTTAGGTCTAATGTTGGATAAAGGTGCTCATGCCATGACACCACACAAGAAATTAGAAGATTAAGTCTGTCTATGCAGAGTAAGGTAAAAACTCTTTCCATCCTAGGATCTCTGAGAATTACACCAAGCTCTCCCACAACAAGGAGGTTTCTTTCTTCTCCTAATTTCTTCTTCTCACCCAACTCAAACACTAGCTAATGAGCATTTTGACGCTTCTTGGAGAATTTCAGAACAATTTATTCAAGTTCAAGGAAAATGTCAGCTTGGAATTGAGGACAACAGTTATGGAATCAGAGCTTGCCCCTCTCTACCATCCCAGGTCAGTCTCATGCCTTCGAAAATTCTAGAGAGATTTAAATGCTTCATTCCTAAAGGCCCAGAAATGGGAGATGTAACTTCCTAATATTACAAATTAGAGAAGAAATAATTTGTGTTTACCTTAATTTTGGTCAGGATGGGCGTGGTGACCTCAGCTTTACTGTGCTTCTTTCTTTATTCCTCTGTGTTCTTTTTCAAGGACAGATGAATTTCCTTCCATTATCTCCTTAACTCATTCGCGAACACTGATATGAATTTACGTCATTCCAAATTCTGTTCCTGGTTGCTACTGACGTGAATTTACATTTTTGCAAATTCTGTGTCTGAATAATATATATTCGGTTTATAATCTGAATAAAAATACAAAGAACAAAATGCTTGTCAGAATGGTGTCTGAGGCAAATACTAGACATATCTGCAACTTTCAACTGTATTGTGAAAAAAGTGACAATTTAGAAAAGACCATTTCACTTGTGCTTAATGATAGCGGTTTGAAGCAACCAGCTTCAGATTTTTTAAATTTTCACCCGTAATCAGTATTAGGAAAGTGAAAAATTTGCTGATCGCAAATGTGTTTAAGAGTCTTGACCTGGACTAGTCATCTGAGCTTTCTCCCTGTCACTTGCTGTGGAATCAAATTCAGGGTGTATTTAAGTTGGCTCAGTAAGTGGCCTGATATTTTTACATCATTTCTTATGTATGGTGATAAAGATTGATAATCCCTCTCACCATACTCACCTAGATGCTGCCTGCTTCCTGGATACAAGCAAGTACTTCATTCCCCTATCACCCAGAAACATACTTGTACAAATTCCCATCATGAATGAGTTGATAAATTGTAGTATTTCAAGGTACCATTTGGCAGCTAAAATTAATGAACTAGATTTAGATAGATCAACATAGATAGATCTTAAAAACATAAGATTGAATGAAAAAAGCAAACTGCAAAATTTTGTGACTTAGTTTATTATATGTAGTATATATATATATATATATATAATACACACATATAATATGTAAACTAAAACACAAAACATTGCCATATATTATTCATCTATTACAAATATAAAAGCATGTAGCAGATACATAACAAAATCATAAAAGCAACCTTCAGGAAGGTGAAGGGACAGAGAAAGCAAGAGAGACTTTACCTTTATTTATGATGTTTTATTTCTTTAAAACAAAGGGAGGATCTGAAGTAAATTAGAACTCATTAACATTTGTTCACCAGGGTAATATGGATCTTATATTCTTTTTTAATTTTTTAATTAAAAAGCAAAGCACAGCCGGGCGCGGTGGCTCAGCCTGTAATCCCGCGCCTGGGGAGGCTGAGGTGAGTGGATTGCCTGAGCCCGTGGGTTCGAGACCCGCCTGGGCAGGCGAAACCTCATCTCTACAATAAATCAAAAAAATTAGCTGGGCGTGGTAGCGCACGCCTGTAATTCCGGCTACTCGGAAGACTGAGGCGGAAGGATCGCCGGAGCCCAGCAGGTCGAGGCTGCGGTGGCCAGGAGCAGCCACTGCACTCCAGTCTGGGTGATCGAGTGGGACTCCAACTCAAAAAAAAAAAAAAAAAAAAAAGCAAAGCACAAGACCCTTTTGTTCCTCTTCACCTCTCTAGGCATCTGATCTATATCCTGTTAAAGGTTTCGATTCTTTACCAGCTGATTACATTGCATCATGTGATAGATCAGAAGGTGAATTTGAAGGCAAGGGCTTGTGTTCTAACCCTAGCCCCATGCATGGTAGCTTTGCCATAATGAATCTTTCTGGACCTGTTTCCTCCGCGAGGTGAAGGAATGGTACTGTTCTCTACAGTTGCTCACCGTCTGCCATCTTAGTAACTTCATTCCTGCTAAGTGATGAGACTTACTCTCTATCCCATGGCTGTTCACTTTCTAATAAAGGGATTCATTAGATTTAGGATCTTAGAGCTGGATGGGACATTCGCTTTCTGGTCATCGGTACAAGTTTCAGAGGAAGTTGTAAGACAAGTGACAGACCCAGTGTTATGATGCTGGTCTTCCATCTTCTATTTTGTGATCTGAAAACCTTTCAAAAGCCAGAGGAATATGTCTAAAGCTAGCAAAGGAAAGCCAGCTACCCTCTAAGTCAGTTGCCTAATAAAATCATCTTGAAAATCTAAATTGAATTTCCAGTCTTCCTGGTGGGGGGCTCAGTATTGCTGCCTAGTTGATGTCAAAAATCACTGAGTCACTGAGACTCCCTAGCCAGCTCTGGTTAGGACCCTTCATTCTCTAGTCTTATATTCATACTTGTAGCATCACTCTCTGCATGTTGTTCCCTTAATGAATCTTGCTTTTTGAACTCATTGAGTTTCTGCTCTCCTCTTCTTGGAGATTCTTTTCAGCTTTAAAATTCTAACTCATGAGTAAAGGCTAGGAAAATCAGGTAATGACTTATCCATCTTTTGTGACATTCTCATGGTTGCCTCATACCAGGATTTAAACACGGTCCCTGGTTTAGGCTTTCCTGGCTTATCACCCCAGATTTGTAATACTCTGATTTCAGTGTTGTTTCCTGTTGAATTGTGTAAATGCTGGATATAGCTTAAGCAAAAGACACTATGAGAGAACACAGAGATGTTTTGGTTCGTCTGCTTTTGCTTGGAATGAGAACAGTTATGGGAAGCAGTAGAGACCTGACATAGTTGACAGGTGTAGCTTTGGAGTTGAAGAGACTTAAATTTAAATCTAAGACTTGCTATTTTCTAGCTTTATGAACTTGGGCAAGTCACTTAAATCTTTCTTATTCACATCTATAACAATGGGCTCAGCCTGTAATACCAGCACTTTGGGAGACTGAGACGAGTGGATTGCCTGAGCCTACGGATTTGAGACCAGCCCAGGCGACTTCGCAAGACCTTGTCTCTACAATAAATCAAAAAATTAGCCAGGTGTGGTAGTGCACACCTGCAGTTCTGGCTACTTGGAAGGCTGAACCTGGGTGACAGAGTGAGACTCCAACTCAAAAAATAAATTAAAAAAATAAAAAGGCCGATTCAACCAGACCTTAGCTCTACAAAAACATTTAAAGGCTGGACGCAGTGGGTCAAGCCTGTAATCCCAGCGCTTTGGGAGGCTGAGGTGAGAGGATTGCCTGAACCCAGGGGTTCAAGACCAGCCTGGGCAACATGGCAAAACCTCATCTCTACAATGAATCAAAAAAATTAGCCAGGTATGGTAGCACACGCCTGTAGTTCCAGCTACTTGGAAGGCTGAGGCAGAAGGATTGCCGGAACCCAGCAGGTCGAGGCTGTGGTGGCCGGGAGTGGCCATTGCACTCCAGTCTGGGTGACAGAGTGAGACTCCAACTCAAAAAAAAAAAAAAATTAACCAGGCGTTGTAGTGTGCACCTGTAGTTCCAGCTACTTGGAAGACTGAGGCAGAAGGATCGCCTGAGCCCAGCAAGTCAACGCTGGGTGGCTGTGAGTATGCCACTGCACTCCAGCTTACGTGACAGAGTGAGACTCCCAACTCAAAAAAAAATTTTTTTTAATTAGCCGGGTATGGGGAACATGCCTGTAGTCCCAGCTACTTGGGAGGCTGAGGCAGAAGGATCATCTGAACCTAAGAGATCAAGACTGTGATGAGCTGTGATCATGCTACTGCACTCCAGCCTAGGCAACAGAGTGAGGCTCTGGCTCAAAAAAAAAAAAAAAAAGGAAATGGGCAACAATACCTATCTCACAGAATTGTGTAGAGGATCAAATAGGATTATCTATGTAAAACATAGGCCACTGAGGCCAACACATGGTTCTCAGTAAATATCTGTAAACTTCTTTCCCTTCTGCCTTATGAGTCAACTTGACCTCATCTAAATCCTTTTCAGAATGGACCCAGCCAGTAGAGAAAAGAAGGAAGAGGAGGAAGCAGCCCTGCTCTGTGAGAGAGCAGGCCCTTGATGCTGTCTTGGTTTTTCTTGGAGGCAAGAGCTCATTTGGGATCTGTCTATTCTCTTGAAGACCGTTGGTCTAGCCAAGGCCTGGTGTCCTAAACTGCCTTGACAACATTGGCTTCCGATTCACCTGAAATACTTTTCACATTAGCCTTATTTCCTCTTTTTGGGACTGATATGTCAGCTCAGGTCATGGGTAAGAAGGAGAACTATAATGACACTGATTAACATGGTATGTTCTGCTAATGGGGGAAGGAAGCAGGCCATAGGAATATGAAAGGTACACAGATCATCTGGCAGTATTCAAAAGTCTCTTCTTTGGTTTGGTCCCATCCAGCTTCAAAATCCTATACAAAAGATTCGAACTGTTGTCCCAACAAGTGACTGGCACATTTTTTTAAAGCTTCTGAATTTGAATGCCTTCAGGAGGATTACGTACTGTCTAATTTTCCACAGCCCCCAGCATTCACTGATGTATTTCAGCTGCCTGGTTCATTCATTGGCATTGCTTGCTTGGCCTCTGGAAGCAACTGATTTTGAAGACCCTGCCTTGTGGTCACTTTTTAGTCTTCTCTGTCTCCTCCAACACTCAGTCAGCCTTCAAGTCCTTCAGCTGGACCTGAGACCATCCATTCCTTTCTCATCCTATTGCTGCTGTCCTAGTCCATATCCTCATTGTCTCAGACCTCCCTGCCTGGACATTTTCTCCTCAAGTCCATCTTGTATGCTACTGCCAAATTTACACCACTAAATAAATTACTACTGAAATGTGACCACTCCCCATTGAATATAATTTTTTTTTTAATCCTTAGATTTGGAGTCAGTACTCTTCATAGTCTAACCCTACCTACTTTTTTTTCAGCCTTTCCACTGCTGTTCCTTTATATGCCACCTCTACCTTCATCTAAGTTGTATAACCATTGGGGAATGGAGGAAAAGGTCAGACTAGGGGGTCAGACAGTCCTGGGTCCAAGGCCTGACTCTATCACTCACTGAATATGGTCCTTTTAGTCCATTCTTTTAACCTTTTTGGACTTTCATTTCCATATCTGTTAAATGGAGATACCTACTTCTTAGGCTATTGATTTTCCTGAGGATTAAATGAAATGGATAAGTAAGATACCTAGCCCAGTATATCACAAAGTAGATATTCAAGAAATGTCCATTTTCTTTTTCCCTCAAACACATCTTAGCTAACCCTATTTCTGCTCTTTGACTTCCACTAGTCTCTTTTGAAATTCCCATTCTCTTCTTTGTTTATTTAAATCACACCCCTCTTTTTGGCAGAGTGGCATTGTACATCTTTTGGACCTCTCTGATCATCCCTTGCTCTGAAAACATATGGTTCTCATACCTGGGCCCCTCCTTTGACTCTCAAGGACAGGTGCCATGCTCATGAACACTTTTTATCTACTGGTTAAATCCCACCTATTTCCAAAATAGACTTGAGGTGACTCATTAAAGTGATATATAAAAAAGAATTAGTAAATAGAATTGTAAAAAATAAAAGAAATATAATGAAAAAGAAAACAGCAAATATACCAACCTCATGGGGCTGAGACTATAGCCTTCCTGGGAACTAGTGTTTACTTAACAAAATTTTGGGGAAGCAGAGCCCTTTTGAAATTTGGAGTTTATGGAGGGAAAAAAACCCAAAAAGGATCCCCTGGTGGTTGAGAACTGTGTACTATCTAATACTTCTTTACTTGATCTGTTGATTAGTTCTATAATTTGGCAATGAAATTCTGAGGTCCATTTTGTTTTATCTCTAGCCCCTCAAATCTAAGTGAACAAAATAGATTTTAAATGTGTATCTAGTTGGGCTAGGGTCTTTAGAAGTTAATTGTCTAGTGCTAAGCTTCCAGCCAAACCCAAGCATATCTCCTAGGCTGCTGAGAGTCTAGCTTGTTCTAAATGTATCCATGGTATCACTTAATGTTACATATTTTCTCTTATGCCTACCATAAGATGCCTGGGTTGTAATTTGCAATAATTACTCATACAAGGCAAGAAGTAATTTTCTACAGCTATGTTTCTTCATTTATCCATTTATGAAAGAGAACGCAACCTGTTTTCATTATAAATTTGTCATAGTTTTCCCTGTATGTCATCTAGCCAGTGTCTCCAAACTTTTTTGATTGAACACCACTGTTAGTAAAATAAATTTTGAGGACTCCATATATGTTTAGTAATAAATTATAATCAGATATTAAGTAGCTACAAAAAGTTATTCTCACATACACCCTCCTCCTTGCAGCAGTTTAAGAGACAGAACGTTATCATTACCTTTGAAAGTCTGCTTGTACTCACACATACTAATATTAATAACTCAAGGCACAATATGCACTTAGGTTAAGTAAAGGTCATTATTCACAATGGTGAATACAAATCATATTTTAAATGGCCTTTTTGATAATTTCAGATTTGGGGGACTGACTTATCAAATCTGATTAATGTATCGCAATTTTTATTTTATAATGTGGATGATAAAGAACTTGTACCATTATTAGGAGATTTTTGAGTTCTGACATCTTCTTGTTTACTTACACTTACATTGTTAATATTATCTTCAGTCCACCATCTCTTTGCAGGGATGTTTTTAAGCCACTTAGTCATTTTGTCCAGAGAGGAAGGATAGTTTTGTTAACAACTCAATAACATTGTCCCTCTTTTACTCACCTAGGAATCTTTAACAAATCACAGTATACTGAAAGAAAATAAACCCTGGCCCATGGTCCCACCTTCTTCTTTACAACATTTGTGGCAGTAGTTTCATTCAATACTCATACCTGCCTGCTTTCCCGACCCCAACTCAATCAACCCATGGCAGGTACCTCCCATCCTCCTCTTAAACATGTATGGTTACATGGTTATTATCAGCCAGTGTGATAATAGATTTTTCTTCTGCTCCCTGCAGCAGGATAGATGCTGTCATCAGTGAGAAATGCTCTTACTCACTGCCTCAAAGGAATGCCTATGTTGGCATTCTTATTTGGGCGTTTTCCCCTAGGCACCAGCTGGTAACAATGGGTGAGCCATAAGCCTCCTTGTCTTTCTTTTTCTCTTTACCAAGGTAGTCTTAGAGTTGAAAAGTTTAGTCAGAAAACCTATAAACCCACATTTATGAGGCAAATAAATATTTTCCAGGGTGCTGTTCCCTTTCAGAGGAAGCTGCTGATACACAGTTGGTCACTGATAAAGAGCTTAATGAAGTCTCCATCCACCTGGAGCTGGGCTGCAGGAAAAGCAAGGAGCTTCATGGTCACTATTTACCCCGTCCTCTACACTATATCCCTGCCAGGGAAAAAGAAGAGGAGGTCAGACCTAGTTGTTGCAAAACTCAAGTATAAGCCAGACCTTCTTAACTTGTAGATATCCAGAGAAACATGGAACCTTTGCCCACCTCGGTTCCATGGCCTATGGAAAATCCAGAGGGCCCCTCCAGATTTCTTTGAGTCCCTAAATACCTCCAGTCTTCTTGCCTCCTTGGGATTCCATATCCATAATGCAGTTTTGCGGCTTTCTAGGAGTGAAACTCAGCTTCTTCTCTGAGCTACACGCAGATAGACAGACAGAGAGACAGACAGACACACACACACACACACACACACACACACACACACACACGAGAGAGAGAGAGAGAGAGAGAGAGATGTCAGTCATCCACCCAAGCAAGTAGATTTGTCTAAAGATTGGGATTGAGAAGACAGGATTGCAGGGGAAATTTGTCACATACTACATAGCAAACGACTTTGAGAAAGTCACTTATTAGACATCCCAGATCTCTAAAGGTCTGGAGCCACAATACTGTGAAGGATTGTCTTCTTAGCCCTCCTCACACATATTAATTAAATCTCTTTTCACATTTTCTCTCCAGAACCAGAATGCCAAATTCCTTCTGTCTTTTCTACTATATGTCTTAGCACCTTGGGGCGTCTCACCAAGCAAGACATTTCCCCAAACATGTTTCTCTCCCATAAAAAAATTCTGATGGCGGTTGTTAAGATAATGAAATGTTTGCTATCTCATTGTGATTGGAAAGGTCTCCCTAAAGCCATTTGCTTTTCTTCTTTTTTTTATTTAATAGGTATTAGACATCTTACATCTGAGAGAATTTCAGAACATACTGCCCTGCATCTAGAGATACCCCTTTTCTGTAAAAGACCAGATAATACGTATTTTAAGCTTTCCAGGTCATGTGGTCTCTGTCACAACTACTTACCTCAGCTGTTACAGCATAAAAGCAGCCATAGATTATTATGTATAATTTGAACATGGCTGTGTTTCAGTAAAACTTTATTTACAAAAACAGGTGCTGACTGTAGTTTTCCATCACATCAGCCTTGATGAAAACAAATAGAGAAGTCTCCAGGCTAAAATTGAATCTCCTTAGCTTAGTATATGAGGTCTCATTTGTCCTGATTATTCCAGAAATACTTCCGAGAGAGCCAGCCATATCAAATTCCTTGCTTGATACCCCCACTCCCACCAGTCCCCACTTACCTGGCTCAGGCCTAGATGCCCCTCTTTTGAACTTCCTTTTTACCTTAGTAGAGTACCTCCTAGAGTGTGCACATCATTCTGTATCTGTTTATTTACTAGGCTGAGTTCCTCAAGACTGTAAATATTGTCTTATCTTTTCATGTGCAGTGCCTAGACACACACCTGATACATTGTTGGTCGTCAATTTGTTTGTTAAAATAAGTCCTGCTTTCCATTTTTTACTTTTGACCAGATTTCTGTTTTAGGAAGCACTCCTGTGGATATACAGGAGGCATGCAGATGCTTCTCTTTGAATGAGTGGCCCATCAGCAGCAGCAAGAAGTTAGGAGAAATCCTGGACAATAAACACAAATAGGTCATCAATCAATTCTGTGCCTTTCAGTAGGCTTTTCACAGTCATTCTTCAGTCTGCCCTGAGCTGCTGAGAGGAGCTATTATGATTCCATATCTGAACCAGCAAAACAGATTTAGTGGCATGCCTGGGGTTATACTGTCAGTCAGGGGACCCCCAGGCTGGGGCTCTTTTTGCTGTGCTCTACTGCCTCCTGAAAAAGGCAGATGTGGATCAGTGATTCTGAAAAATGCATTATAATGATGTGATTAGTTTCATCCTGTCAAAGGCAAGGAGTGGACAAGTGAAGCTTCTCCTGGCTTAGTACTCTGTATGTTACTGTTCTCTTGAGTAAGTAGACTGCACTTTATATAGTTTCCATGTTATGAAGAGGGAGCATATTTCAAATTTTGGTGGATTATATGTTAAATGTCGCAAAGAATCATGTTATTTGAAATCATTTTGTAGTCTATCCTGTTTTACATGAAGAATTCTTCTAGAATGTATATAAAATACAAATTCAGGTTTTCCTATATCAAGTTTACTTCAAGGTTTTCCTACTTATACACTAACTTTGGGAGCACAGTTCTCTGAAGGACTCAGTGTGCTTGTTCAAGATAAAATATATAAAGAAAGTTATCCTTGGGGAAAAGGGCTGTTGTCAGTGTGTCTTGTATCTGTGTCTGACTGTGTGCCTACCTTAATTCCTATAATCCTTTACTCTCCATGGAATGTTTGTAGGTTTTCTGAGAAGAGGAGGCTTTCCCTGGCATGAGATAGGCCTCATGCTGCCTACTGGATCCAGCCTAGATGTCACCAAACAGTTTCTGTGTTCTTACTCACTAGTCATAGGTATCTCCCTTGGAATCTTGAAATCAAATATCCAGGATTGAGTTCCTACTCACCAGTCATAGATATCATCTCCCATTTGATGCTTCCTTCTTCCTCACACAACTTTCCATTTAGAGTTAGTCAGGGGTACCCAGAGTTTGATCTATTTGGAAATTTTGAAGTGAAAAACACAAACTTCTCCTACTATCTAGCCTACATTGTTGCTACAGAATATTAGCTCATCTATTTTAATTCCATTTAACATGCCTTTGCTGGCTGCCTACTGAGAATCTAGCCGTTTGATAGTCTGTGCTTTTGAGAAGTCAGAAGGAAATAAACATAATCCCCATCCTTGGGGAGCTCCCAGTCTATACAGGAGATGAGGCTTATATTGTAAGAATTAGCAGTGAAGGCAAGATACATCCAACGATTCTCTCTTCATTTCCACTTGGGTGATCCTTTTTGCCTAAGAGAATACAAGGGCACCCTTAGGATAGTTTGCTTGAATATTAGCCTATAATTTTTACTTGAAGATTTCCTTCTACTCCTTTAGCCATGAGCAACTTATTCATCTAAATTATTTCTATATTTGTTGCTGGAGACGTGTATATTGTTATGCACTAACAAGGATCTACAGAGTCCTACTTTATCCTAATAATATCTCATTTCTAAAGTCCTTCCTAGAACTTTGCATTTGTTCTGCTATAATAATGCTATCTATTCTCTGTCTAGTTAACTTACTATATGGCCTTGGACTAGTTTTCATGTTGACTTGTTTGGATTTTTATAGTCTTTCTCAGCTACTATTGCAAAAAAGAAAGTCTGTCCAGAAGTTTGACCTAACCTCAAGTGAGTACCTAACTCAGAGACAGAAGCAATGAGTATTTTTAAAAGCAAACAACGATGGCATCTTGGGGAATATAAACCAACAAACCATCTCCACCACTTGTCTACATCATGATTTTCAGCAAGTTGCCTATCCTTTCTGGGCCTTGGTCCTTCCTACTCCCCACCTTCCCCATGAAACCAGAATTATATTTTCAATACTATTAAGCCACAGGAATTTTCTGAAGTAACAAAGAAATATAGCAGAGGCAGCTTTAGAACTTTCCCAAAGCCCAAGTTAAAAGTCACATAGATAAAAACTATACAGGAGGCCAAAGAAAGTGTAACCTGATTCAAAATGTGCCCCCCTGTCATATCATTTCCCACTTGTAAATATTTTTTGTAATAACAAGTAATCATATAACATTTTAATTAACCTATATAACTTATAGGGTATTATATCAACTACTACACTAGTTTAGTTCCTCTGTTCTGATAAATACCATAAACCAAGAACTCTGTGTTTGAGATCAAATCATTACTAATGATGGATTGAGTTTACTTCTGACTGACTTAGCCAGAACATATTCTACTCTGTAAATATCTAACACTCTTCTATTTTACTAGTTTAACAATGAAATGCTCCAAAATGTAATGGCTGATCTTTCCCTTGAAAATGACTTCTCTTATCTAGTTTATAAAAATAGTACTTGTATGAATAAATCGAGAATATGATCCTTAATGAGGAATGAGCTTCTAGGGAGTGGGTTCCTAGGATACAACATTACATGAAAAAACAAAGTATAAAAGAGTAGCTAAACTGTGCTGCCCTTCAAGTGAGAAAGCGGAAGATATAAGAGAATATACATGTATCTGCTCATTTGTGTAAAAGAAATAAAAGAAGGTGCCCCATCCTCCAGGCTCACACAGGAACTGAATCCCTGCCCAGTGAACAACAGTGAGTGAGTGTACCTAAGATGTTTTGAGTCTGTTCACAGCCCCCAACCAAGCTGGGCATGAGTCGTCAGTTCCACTTGGGAGGAGTCAGAGCACAGCAGCAGGCAACCGAACCCTAAAAGGAATAGGGAAAAATATCCCACTAGGTCAAAAGCCATGAGGTTCTGCCAGGGCAGCCGACTTTTAGGCAGGGAAAGCCCGACTCCTCACTAGCACCCAACACATCTTTCCAGACAGATCAGAAAGAATCACCTTCAAGCCTTGCATGCCTACAGAGAGGATCCCCTGAGCCCTCTTCCATGACAGGGAGATTACTGTTTTTCAAGAGCAGACTGTGGACTTGAACAGGGAGGAAGAGACACAAAAGACATGCGAAGACTTTCTTGGTGGGAAGGCTTCTGGGCTACAACTACAGACAGCAGGCAGGGGAATCCATCCCCCCATTCATTGTCTGCAGAGGCTCTACAGTTGAGAAACCTGCCACAGGGTGGAGCAAGGAGCAGAAGTTCCTTCTTCTCTCACTAAATGATCTATACTGAACCACAGAAAGGCTCTAGAACAGAGGGTCAGTGACTAGCTTAAGAGCAACAAAACCAAAAAGCCATTATAGAGTGGGAAGAGAGCCTGTCACAAATGAGGAAAAATCTATGAAAACATATAGGTAACCTTCAGAGTACTAGAGAGACAGGGCCCAGAAAAACAGCTGTCAGAGAACAAACACTGGAAACTCCTCTGAACAATCTGCTCCAGATGACAGTCACAGAAATCAGAGATTGGATGGCTAAAATGAACAGAGAAAACCAAGAGAAGAAGTGGCCAATTTCAGAAAAGCCTATTCTGAAAAAATGGAGATGAAGAACTCCATCCTGGAAATCAAAAACAAAGAAACAAGCAGAGGGAGCAGGATCAACCAAGCAGAGGAAAGAATCTCTGAGCTTGAAAGCCAAAATATGTAATTAACTCAATCTGTCAAAACGTAGATAAAAAGCTCAGAAAGAAGGAGCTTAGCCTCTAAGAGATGTGGGACTATGTTAAGAAGCCAAATCTATGCCTGATTGATATCCTTGAAGCAGAAAGGGAAACTGAGAACACCATGTAACAAATATCCCATGACATCATCCAATAAAACATCCCACATCTCACTAGAGAGGCGACCATTCAAGCACAAGAGATTCAGAGAACCCCCACAAGGTATGACATGGGAAGACCAACTCCAAGACACATGGTAATCTACCTCAACAAAGTAAACATGAAAGGAAAAAACCCTAAAGGCAGCAAGAGGCAAAGGTCAGACTGCTGACTGGGGAAGACCCATCAGAATCATTCCAGACTTATCCGTAGAAAAACTACAAGCCAGAGGGGACTGGAGTCCAATCTTTAGCATTCTTAAAGATAAGCAATTCCAGCCAAGAATTTTCTACCTCACCAAGCTATGTTTCATCAGTGATAGAGAATTAAAATCCTTTCTAGACATCCAATCCCTAAGAGACTACGCCACCTCCAGGCGAGCCCTTCAGGAGGTGCTTAAGAAGGTGTTGAACATAGAAAAAAAAAAAAAGAATGGTCATACCCATCACAAAAGTACAGATATGCAGAGATTCAACAGAGCATACAAAGCACTCACAAAAATGAAAATACACACATATGTAAATACAAAAATAAAAAGGAAACAAAGCAACCCCCTAAGAGCCCTATGATAGGATAAACTCACATCTCAAAAATCAACTTGAACATGAATGGACTAAATACACCACTGAAGAGACACAGAGTGGCAAACTGGATAAAGAAGCATGATCCAACAGTCTGTTGCCTCCAAGAAACTTATCTCACTGCAAAGGATATTGACAGGCTCAAAGTTGGGGACTGGAAAACGGTCTTTCAGACAAATGGAAAACAGAAGAAAGAAAGCAGGAGTAGCTATTCTGATATCATACAAAACAAATTTCCAACCATCAAAAGTTAAAAAGGACACAGAAGGACACTATATAATGATAAAAAGCTCAATTTATCAGAAAGAAATATTCATCTTAAACATATATGCACCCAACACAGGAGCACTAGGTTTTATAAAACAACTACTAAGTAAGCTAAGAGAGGACATTGACTTTCACTCCGTCGCAGTGTGAGACCTAAATACTGCACTGACAACTTTCGACATATCATAGAGGCAAAAAGCCAACAAGGAGATCTAGAACCTTAACTTGATACTCAATCAAATGAATTTAATAGATATCTACAGAACACTGTAGCCAACATTTACAGTGTATACATTCTACTCATCAGCACATGAAACATACGCCGAGATCAATCATATTCTCAGATATAAATCAAGCATGAACAAATTTCAAAAGTTGGAAATTATACTATGCATCTTCTCAGATCACAGTGGAATAAAAGTATCACCACCAACAAGATCCCCTCAAAACACACAAAGACGTGGTTACTAAACAATATGCCACTGAACGACTTGTGGGTCAACACAGAAAACAAGACAGGAATAAAAAGATTCCTTGATACAAATGAAAATGAAGACATATCTTAACGGAATTTTTGGGATGTCATGAAAATGGTGTTAAGAGGAAAATTCATAGCATTGCATCAACAAAACAAATATCACAAGTAAACAGCCTAATACCCCCTAACAGAGCTGGAAAGGCAAGATCATCTAAATCCTACCTTCAGCATAAGAATCCAGATCACCAAAATTAAATCACAATTGCAGGATATACAAGATAAAAATATCATACAAAGGATCAGCAAGACAAAAATCTAATTCTTTGAAAGGATAAATAAGACTGACAGACCCCTGGCCAGATCAACTTAAAAGTAGAGAATGTCCAAATAAACATAATTAGAAACACAAAAGCAAAGTCACAGCTGACCCTGAAGAAATTCAAAAGATGATCAGGGATTATTAGTATGCAAATAAACTAGAAAACCTAAAGAAAATGGAGGACTTTCTGACAACACACAACCTCCCAAGGTTGAAACAAGAAGAAATTAAAACTCTAAACAGACCAATAACAATCAAGAAAGTTGACTCAGTCATAAGAAATCCCCCCACCAAAAAAAGCCCAGGACCAGATAGCTTCCCAGTTGAAGTCTACAAAACATACCAGGAGGAGCTGATACCAATCTTATTGAAAGTATTCCAGGCAATCAAGAACAATGGAATTATCCCCACCTCATTTTATGAAGCTAATATTATACTGATACCCAAACCTGACAAAGATCCAACAAGGAAAGAGAACTACAGGTCAGTCTCCTTGGTGAACATAGACACAAAAATTCTCAACAAGATTCTAGCAGACCAGACCCAGCAACACAGGTCAAGGATCATCCACCATCACTAGGTAGGCTTCATTCCCAGGATGCAGGGCTAGTTCAACATTTGTAAGACCACAAACATAGTTCTGCACATTAACAGATGTAAAACCAGGAGCTACATGAATATATCATTAGATGCAGAAATAGCATTTGACAAAATCTAGCATCCCTCCTTGATAAAAACCCTTGAGCACCTAGGCCCAAAACAGTAAGAACCATCTATGATAAACCCACAGCCAACATTTTGCTCAATGGGCAGTAGCTGGAAGCATTCTCCCTAAAAATGGGAAGAAGACAAGGATGCCCACTCTTACCCCTCCTGTTCAACATATTCCTGGAAGTTCTAGCCAGAACAATCAGACAAGAGAAGGAAATCAGGGATATCCAAATAGGAAAAGAGGAAGTTAAGCTATCCTTCTTTGTAGACAATATGATTTTATACCTTGAAAATGGAGTCTGTTCAAAGCCTCCTTGCACTGATAAATGACTTTGGTAAAGTCTCGGGTTACAAAATCGACACGCAAAAGACAGTTGCATTTCTACACACCAGCAGCAAGCAGGCAAAGAACCAAATTAAAAGCATTATTCCATTCATAGTAGCCACAAAAGAAAAGAAAAGAAAAGAAATACCTTGGCATCCGTCTAACCAGAGAAGTGGAAGACCTTTACAATGAGACCTACAAAATTCTGCTCAAAGAAATCAAATATGACACAAACAAATGGAAAAACATTCCACACTCATGAGTTGGAAGAACCAATATTGTCAAGATGTCCATCCTACTCAAAGCAATTTACAGATTCAGTTTAATACCCATCAAGTTATCAACATCATTTTTTTTCAGACCTGGAAATTACAATACAGAAATTTATATGGAAACAGAAAAGAACATGAATAGCCAAAATAATCCTCAGCAAAAGGAACAAAGTGGGAGATATTACACTTCCAAACTTTATTACAAGGCTTGAAATTGAAATTCTAAACAGACCAATAACAATTCAGGAAATTGACTCAGTTGTAAAAAATCCCCCTGCCAAAACAGCCTAGGACCAGATGGCTTCCCAGCTAAATTCTATAAAACATACAAGGAGGAACTGATATCAATCTTAGTGAAAGCAGTCCAGGCAATTGAGAACAATATACTTCTCCCTAACTCATTTTATGACACTAACATCATCCTGATACCCAAACTTGGCAAAGATCCAACAAGGTAAGAAAACTACAAATCGGCCTAGTATTGGTACAAAAATAGCTACATAGACCAATGGAACACGACAGAGATTACGGAAGCAAAAACATGTTCTCTCAACCAATTCATCTTCGACAAAGCCACCAATAATAATCACAGAGGAAAGGAGACCATACTTAGCAAATGGTGCTGGGAAAACTGGCTGTCCACATGTAGAGGAACGAAACTGGACCCCTACCTATCACCATATACAAAAATCAACTCAAAATGGTCAAAGACCTAAACATAAAACCTCAAACTATAAGAATCCTAGAAGAAAACATAGAGAACACCCTTATGCACATTGGAGTAGGCAACAAATTCTTGACCAAGTCCCCAAAATCAAATGCCATAAAAGCTAAGATAGACAAGTGGGACCTCATCAAACTGAAAAGCTTTTGCACAGCAAAAGAAATCATCAAGAGAGTAAAGTGACAACCCACAGAATGGGGAAAAAATGTTGCAAATTATGCATCTGACAAAGGCCTAACATCCAGAATCTACAAGGAACTCAAAGTGAAAAGAAAAAAACAAGCAACCTCATTAAAAAGTGGGCAAAAGACATGAACAGACACTTTTCAATAGATGACATACAACAGCAAACACATATAAACATGCTCGACCTCACTAATCATCAGATAAATGCAAATCAAAACTACAATGAGATACTGCCTAATTCCAGTAAGGATTGTTATCATTAATAAGTCAAAAAACTATAGGTACTGGTGCGGGTGCAGAGAAAAGGGAATGCTTCTACACTGTTGGTGGCAGTGCAAGCTAGTTCAACCTCTATGAAAAATAGTGTGACTATTCCTAAAAGAACTAAAAATTGGCCCTCCATACAATCCAGCAATCCCTTCCTTGGGAATGTACTTAGAGGAGCACAAATTGTTCCATAAAAAAAGACACCTGCACACGTGTGTGTTTCTGCACTATTCACAATAGCAAAAACATGGAACCAACCCTACTGCCCAGCAAAAGTGGACGGAATAAAGAAATACACGATGGAGTATTACGCAGCCATAGGAAGAACAAAATCATGGACTTTGCAGTGAATTGGAGGAGTTTGGAGACCATCAAACTAAGTAAACTATCACATAAACAAAGAACTGTATACCTCATGTTCTCACTCATAAGTGGGCCTTGAACATTAGTCACATTATCACAAGGGGTGATTGCCAGTCACTAGGCATTACTAGAGGAGGGAAGAAGGAGGGTGAGGAAACATGACGACACAAAGCATACTTTATTTTGTTCATTACTGGGGGAGTAAGGGCCAGTTAGAAGCCCAAACTTCACCTGCATTCAGCCTACTTATATAATAAATCCTCACTTGTACCCCACATTGCTATAATAAAATTAATTTTTAAAAACAGAGTTAAGCTGTGTTTATGGTAGTTTATCAATTAGCTTTTGCTGCATAAAGAACCATTTCAAAAAACAAAATAAAAATAAGAATAAACCAGAAACTAGATTTACCTATAGGAGTTTACCTATAGGAATGGATGGGAAAGATATAGAAGGAGGTGAGGAGAAAGCGAACAGATTGGTTGGAATGAGGAGGAAGTGATACTTCTGAGTATACTTTTTATTCAGCCCCGACTCTCAGAATTATATTGTTTCACATAAACCCAAAGTTAATAATTAAAATCAACGAGAATGTGAGGGAATCCAAAATGAACACAAGCAGTGAAAATGAACCTAACTGAATTACAAAAGAATGATGTAACCACACAGAAAGGGGTGAGGAAGAAACTAACCTAAATAACTTTAGAAACCAGTACTTTGACTAAAGACTGTAAGGCTAATGACAAATGGAAATGCATACACATACTGTACTTAAGTTAGTAATTTTATTCCTTATGAGAGCATGGGTTTGCAATTCTGAAACCACTTTGTAATAGGACTGAACAAATAAGTCAAATGTGTTGTAGATAATGGCAGATTCTTCCATGTCAGAGGAAGAAGTGATAAATAAGGAGAGAAGCTAGAATGAATACTGCTGTGCTGTACTGGAATTGAAGACATTGATATGAACTCATGATTTGAATACATTTACACAAATAGATACAGAAATATAGATGTATGTGTGAGTTAGTATACGTACATATTTTCCTTCGTTCTGCCCACTGAGAGGGCCTGGGTGCAATAATACCCTCGTAGAAAAGAGCATGCTAAGTGCTCAGGTCTTGGTTTCTAAATCCCATTCTCCTACAAAAGAAACCAGGATTCTTTGGAGAAGTGATTGATTCCAGATCTGGGTCAGGGAAAGGTCCAAGATGAGTTTAGAATATCTCATGGTGTCAGAAATAAAGAAGTATTCAAAAAAATATATAGCATTAGGTGGAAAACACACAGGAGAGCCAGTGTTAGGGAGTTTCTTGCCAAATCTGGGAAAATTTGAGCACCAAAACAATAGGCAGAGTATGACCATAAGCCACTGAAAAAGGGGAACCCCTGAGTCCATTCCAATAATAAATAGATAAATAAATTAACAGAGGAGAAAAGAGACTACTTGCTTACAGTGGAATGAGTGACAACTGATAAATGCAGAAGGAAGGATGATGTTGGAATGTCACCAGTTTGCAACCATCATAGTAAAGACTGGATTGGGCAAGAATCCTCACTAGCCTCTATAAGGGGAAAAGTTAATCACAAGAATATTTGCATGGTCTTAAACTGTCTCCTCAATTGCTTACCAGTTGTAAAGGAAAACATAAAACTAGACAGTGGAAAAATCAGACAACATCTTACCCAGGTGATCAAAATTAATATCACCAGTGATGGACAAATGAACATTGTATGCCTCCAGAGGTGATACGCTGAGGTGAAAGACACAATATCACTCATATAGTATTCTGGTCAGGAATGCATGTCTCAAATCTTTCAAGAAAGCATTAGACAAAACCAAACTGAAGGGAAAAATGGAGACAGAAGAGCTGTAGTCTTCAAAAATGTTAGTATCGTGTAAGAAAAAGAAAGGCTGTAGAAATACTCCATATTAAAGGAGGCTAAAAAGACATGACAACTAAATATACCTGATCCTAAACTATATCATGTAGTGGAACAACAACAAAAAGCTATAAAGGACATTACTGGGTCAATTTACAAAATTAGAATATGGATAGTATCAATATTAAATTAACTAAAGTTGAAAATTATACTATGATTATGTACAAAAATATCCCTAAGTGTTAGGAACACTGAAGTATTTGGGAAGAAAGTGCCATGATATATGCTGTTTACACTCAAGAGACTCAGAAAAGATATATCGTGTGTGTGCATGTGTATGTGTGTAAAGAAAGAATGCAAATGATGGAGCATATACATATCACCAGTGATGGACAAATGAACATGTTGACAATGGATAAATCTGGGTGGAAGGTATATGGTGTTCTTTATACATGCTTATTCTTTCAATTTTCTGGTAAATTTCAAATTATTTCCAAATGAAAGTTTAAAAAAAGTACAAGAGCCAGTGTGATCATTAGTGACAGATGAGTCTTCTACTCCTTGTGGGAGAATTTACTGAGATCTAACAAAGTTTTTATATGTAGAGAACCAGGCTGGGAAGGTCTGATTCGCCTCTGAAAGTCAGTCTGGAAATTAAAGTACTGTATGGATAAATAGGCCTGCTGGTTTTCCTGGCCTCTTATTCTAACACCATTCTGTGGAATCCAGAAGTGTGCCTCCAGGCAGCTAACGTTTTTAAGTACCCTCAGACTCCACTCTATGGTCATCTTTCTCAGTAGAAACCATAAGTCCTGGGTTTGGGCCACCCTAAAAGACTGAGGAAAGCAACACAGACCCAGAATGTGATCTATAGACTCATCATGGTTAAACTTAAAAGAGTTATGTAACTTCCATGCTTAGAGTGGAATAAATTAGGTAGCTTGTCATTCCAGTGCTGTCAGGCTCAACATTGGTACTGAGAAACTTTGACAGGAAGATAAAAATGGAAATCTTTAGTGCTAACCATGAACTTTCCTCCACTGTCCATTAGTGATTTCCCAGGTGTCATTAAACAGAAAGACATGGTATTAGCAATAAACCAGAAAAATAGCAATACATTAATTCCTTCACAGAAGTTAGGAATTCATTAAAAGAGAAGGCAGTTTTATTACATGCATGTGTATATCCACATGTGAAAAATAAAACCTAAAATAACTTTAAGAAATCAAGTTTTTCCCATTATACTTTCCTGATATTCATTTACTTTTCTTTTATTAGCTCCCCAATAGGTAAACAGTAAAAGGTTCCCCAAGGTTTTTTTTTAAATATGTGAAAAAAAAATTTTTTAATTGAGAAAGGGCTATCCTTGCTCATAGTTCTTCCCCTGGATTTGATGGAAAGATATAATCAAATTTGTAAAGCACTGTACTGGAAGACCTTTAGAACAAGGGGCACTCAGAATGTCTTTGTGGCCCCTAAGAGCAAATAAAGAGCTATCTTGAGTAGTCTTTGGACACTACAAGATAGAAAGACCAAGGTTAGCGTAGAAAGTCAAGGAAAATTCACTTCTAAAGGAGAGTTCCTGGGTCAGCAGAAGGAAGTGGTAGAAGCCTTTTTACTTGCCAAAGAACATAGGCATTACCCAAAAGAGGTCTGAGAGGGCCCTTTGGGACCATGCTATCCCAGATCAACCAGCATATATCATCTCTCTCTCTCTCTCTCTCTCTCTCTCTCTCTCTCTCTCTCCCCTGCATTCTTCTCTCATGTTTAACACCCCCCTTTCTTGGCTGAGGGTATAGGGGCTTTTCTCAGTTTTAGGTTTGGTACTTCAGCCAATTATCATCCTGATTGAGGAAATTCATACAACTTATTCTAAGAGAATGGATGGAAATGGAGACTTAGCCAAGCAGGGCAAAGCCCATGCTACCTGTTTTCCCAGCTCCACAGTGAAGACGGACATGGATGAAGATATGGCAAGAGTCCAGTGTCTGGCATTAGATGTGACTGGCGCACTCAGTCTTTCCACCTTGGTTCTGCACAGAGAGACAGCCACCAACTTGTCTCCATCAGCAGTTAGTTATCTCTAGGAAAGGGAGAAATGGGGAATGTCTTATCAAAAATTCTTATGTGAGGGCCCTCCTTCTGTGCAGTGATATGAGTCTAGGACCATGCTCTCTCTAGACACTTACAGAGGGGAACTAACCACCCCACCACTATCTTTGAAATACAGTGATTTTATTTGTTTTGCTCAGCTGTAATTTTTTTTTTGGTTGGAGTCTCACTCTGTCGCCCAGGCTGGAATGCAGTGGCATGCTCACGGCCACCCCATCGTCAACCTGCTGGGCTCAGGCGATCCTTCCACATCAGCCTTCCAAGTAGCTGAAAATACAGGCACACGTTATCACGCTCAGCTAGTTTTTTGATTTATTGTAGAGATGAGGTCTTACCAAGGTGCCCAGGCTGTTCTCAAACCCATTGGCTCAGGCAGTCCTTTCACCTCGGCCTCCCGAAGTGCTGGGATTATAGGCTTGAGCCATCTTGCCCAGCCTCAACTATAATTTTTGAATATTTTTAGAGTGATGCCTGAGGCTAAAACTGGCTGGGAAGAAAAGACTTTGACAAAAGTGTTTTTTTTGTTTGTTTGTTTCTCTAAGTAAATTCTACCCCAGCGTCAGAACTTGGCTTACCCACAGAAAGATCTCATTGTCTTCTCACACATCCAGTTCTTGGCGCTTTTCTCTAACACTCATACCCTCAATTCCAGACTCGGTGTCCTCAGTCATGGTCTAAGCCTGTTTTTCAGTCCTGATTTACCATGGCCCTGGTTTCTATCTGTTTAGCCTGTGTCTACATAGATATTACACATATTGCCTCTTATAAATGCTGCATGATCCATTTATGCCTTGGGTCAGTGTTTCTTTGCACCTTATTTACAGTTAGGCATGCATGTGTATATGTCTGTATTACCCAAGTCACTTGGGCTAAGTCGGTGCAGCAAGTCATAAAGCTAGTACTTGAACCTAGACCTTTTAACCTCAAAGTTCAAACAATTGTATATATGGCACTGGATGACATCTACCTTTATTTGTTCATTGTTGAATACTGAGCTTCTAGAATGGAGTTGGCATGTGGAAGGCACTTGATAAGTATTTATTAAAGGAATAAGTGATTATTATGTTAATTATGTGTTGATTCAGTCCACTGTTAGATTCTTTACAGGGCTGCCTCTGGGAGCTCACTGTTGGCATGTAGTCTTAGCGACATTACTGTGCTGCTTATGGTAGAGATGACTCTGCCTTATAATGTTTACTCATCTATTTTCTTGTTACATTACTATCTGTAGGCATTCTTTCTCTTACTACATTTTAATTTTTTTTTTGTCAAATCTGTTAGCTGATAGTGAAGGATGATAAGGTTCCTGGAATCTTGGTTTATCTTATCTGTCTGATTAATCCCTGGGGTGGGGTTTGGATATTTTACAGCTTTTGGATCTTTTCATCCAGTGGGATTGGTCAACCTACCTTGCTGACTATGGACAGCCCAACTGCAAGTACCTGCGGGTAAACCCAGTGACAGCTCTGACCTTGCTTGAGAAGTGAGTACCTGGTCCAGTAGTCTGTGTTGGGAGGTGGGAAGATGGGGATGGGAGTTGATATAGAAGATAATTTTGCCACTGCCAATACTGTGAAAGACAGCCTTGTTTTTGAAGTTGCCATAGGTGCTATCGGCGGTCTCAATCATTGGGCTTGGCAGGCCAGTCTTCCTCTTGTAGACTCTTAATTCCTGAGTCTCTAACAAGCTAGGCCAAGTACTGATCTCAACTGGACTCTGGCATTACCTTGTAGCTTAACTAGAGATAACAAAAGAAAGGAAGGTGACTTAATTTGAGGTCAGGCCAACTGGGTGAACAGAGTGAGACTGACTCCAGTCATCTGGGGTATAATAATGGATACCCCACAGAACAGATGGCTTCTCCTGTTCCTAGCAAAGAAGCCCCGGGAATTATTGAAGCTTTTACCTGCTTCCAACTCCCACTCCCTGCCAGATTGAGCTCTTTTGTGCTGACCATACCAGCAAAGCTATATTGGAGAAGGTGTCTAATTCCTGTCTTAGGCAGTCACTAGCCAGCAAAGGCTTCCCTGCCCACAGAGCTGTAATCTCTCTGAAGCAGAGGTGCTACCACTAAAATTGGGTTATCCAGCTCCAGAACATCTCAGAGCTAACTAGTGTGTCACCTAGAAGCTGGGAATTGCTATGCATTGTAGTCTGGTGCTGGCTTTTGCTTGCCTGGTTGAGAGCTGGCAGGCCAGAGATCAAGACCCATGTAAAAGGACAGCTTTCTCTTGCTGTTGGAAAAACTAGTTAACCCCAACTGCTTAGAAGAGTGACCTGCATCTAGGCAGTGGAAAGTCTCCATATATGGCCATTTGACCATGTCTCAAGTCCTGGGAAAGCCCAATGCAGCCTTAAGCAAAAGGAGAGGACCTTGTATATCCTTCTTTCTGTGTGACATGATAAGGGAGAGAAGAGGAAGAGATGGAAGGTAGGCAAGAGCAAGATGCAGAAGTATGTGTTTGGAGCCAAGAGACTAAAAACTCAGAGTGCAGTTTTCTCCTGACTGTGTCAGGAATTGGTGTTGCCATTTTAACTTTATCTCCCATGGTTCTCTCTTCCACTGACCTTCCTCCCTAGGATATCTAGAGAGTAAGTATAATATTCACTTGGGCCTTTTCCATCACTTTGAGGCAAGTTCTGGTTTCCTCATTGACACTAATGACTACACTAAAATCCCTAGCCTGTGAGTTGTCCCCACCCCTGACATACTAATCTACTAAACCAGCCTGGTGCCAACTGGCTGGCTGCCCTCTCTTTCCTTAGCCCTTAGAGTGACCCTTGGCTTCACAATTCCTTTGGGGCTGGGAGTGGTGGCCTGGATTTTCCCCCATCAGTTCCAGGTGAAGGGTTGTTCCCACTCAGTTTCCTGGCACATTCAGTACTCCTGCTAATGCAAGGCCTGAAATTCAGCCCTGACCAAAGAGAACTCCTCAGAAGTCTCCCCTGTTTCTTGGTGGTAAGGCCCATGGCCTTAAGATCTGGTACCCACATCTCCCATGGAAGGTTCCTGGTTAGAGGCAAAGCCTAATCATAGAGTTCTCAGGATTAGGTGAAAGAGGGGCACATTTTGACCTTTGATTTAGTACTTAAATGGTCATATTGATTATGTGTCCAAATGGGCTCTGGGATTCCCTCCAGTCAGTTACTTCTCTCAGCAGTCCTCTCTGCTCCTCTGTTTCTGAGGTTTTCTAGATCCAGGAAGTACTGGTTCATCTACTTCCTGTGGATCAATAATAGGCTAAAATAATCAGCCTCTTGCTACCATACTGGAAGCCTAGCCAGTAACAAATCTATGTACTTAGCCCAAAAGGGTATAAAAGCTTCCTTCCAAACACAGTAGGGCCGCATAGATCTCTAAAATCTATGTCTCCCAGCCTCATAGGAATCAATCCCTTTACCTGACCCATTCCTGCTTTTCCACAGCGAACTGAACCATCAGAGCTTGACAGTCTCTTTTTCAACCTGGTCCTTCTTAGCAGAGTGAGACATAGAAAAACCCAAAGACCTTCTCAAGACATTCAGAATAAAGAGGCCCCTGTGTCACTGAGAGGTGTCCATAGCTAAAGTAGAGCAGGATCCTGAGCTTACAGAGTATGATGAAAGATGGGAGCGCTCTCTTTTAGTTTTGGAGCATTCCTGAATAAAAACCAGCAAGTGTACCATCAGGGCACTTGAGCTTATCTTTACAGCATCTCATTCCAACTCCAGACCTTAATGGCCAAGAAATCCTAGCTCTGAGCCCAGAGACTACCCTCTTCTTCCTTTTCTCCTAGGTATGACAGGAACATCCCTGTGGGAGCTAAAAGTCAGCTGGCTGCCTGTTCCTCTGCTGCTTCAAGGAGTCATAAAATTAATGATCACACAGGATGTTAAATTAAATGTTCTATGAATATAGGGAGTAGTTTCCTTCATTTCTTCTTTCCTTCTTTTTTGTTTGCTTTGTGTTGTTGTTGTTGTTTAGATCTATGGTATAGCCAACAGAGGAAAGGAAATCTTTTTCTGGAACTGTGTAAAACCAGGCCAGTTCCACAAACATAATTGTGCAACTAATGTGTAAGGGAACAAATATAGTAATTATCATTAGAACCTTGAGGACTCTCATGCTTTCTCTTCAGTTAAGCCCACTTATCCTTCTTCCTCTTCTCCAAGCACAGTGGTTATACCTTATATTCAGTGTTCTGAGTTTGCTTGATGAGTATTTCCAGAAGGCTCTTGAGCTTAGATCAGGAAGAAAAGTTTTAATTAGTCTATGGCTGTCACTGTCAGCCAGAGCCATGCAGCTATGGTGCTCATCAGAACCTCCTTGCCACAAATAATGCCCTTATGGAATATACTGTACATCATATATACCTGATTGAAATGCCCTTGTGGTATCTCTGGCCTTTTGATTCACTGGCCTCTAATCTGCTTTTCCACAAAGGGCCACCCATAGTGGAGGGAAAAAAGACCCAGGATTGCCAAAGGCCCCTGAGAAGTATACCTATAGTTTATAACCCAGTGCCTAGTTCCTTCCCTCTCCTCTTCTAGGCCCTCTCCATGCAGTCCAGGGAGCAGTGAAGTCAGAGAGCTGGCACAGATCTTGGAGGTTGCTGGTGAAGACTGGTCTACTCTTATTACAGGGAAAAATTGGTCTGGGCACTGTCCTCAATTCTCTAACCCTGGGACTAGCTGTGGGCTGTGGGTCTGGTCTACAGAGGCTGGGACCAGAGTTAATGGTCACCAATAGATTCCCTCTGCGGGGAATAGCAAATTGATGGATTCTGTCACAACAGTTTAGTTAGGCTTGGAGGTTCTGTGTCAGTCTCACCCTAGTCTTTACTTTCTTTGTCCAAGCTTTCCAGTTAGGGCTGTCCATCTAGAACCACCGGCTAGAACTACCTATGGTTTGTGCTCTAGGAATATGCTGTTGGTAGAACGCTAGTGTGATACAAAGGTCCAAGGTCTGAGAATTTAGACAGCCATTGAGAACTCAGAGTCTTCTCTTTCATAAATCCCAGTCCTTTGGCACCTGCTTTCCTCAGCACTATCCTCTCTTAGCCACCTCACTGCCTAGTAGCCCTTCACTGAGACAAAGAAGTCAGTCAAGTCCTTAGTTCTGTTAGGAATGGGATAAAATAATCATCTAGAGTGAGGTTTAGAAATACATTGTGAAGTTCAAGATCAGCCTAAGCAACATAGTAAGACCCTCTCTCTACAAAAAATCAAAATATTAGTCAGTATGGCTATTCGGGAGGCTGAGGTGTAAGGGCTGTCTGAGCCCAGGAGGTCAAGGCTGCAGTGAGCCATGACCATGCCACTTGTACTCCAGCCTGGGCAACAGAGTGAGACCTCAACTGAAGGAAGGGAGGGAAGGAAAAGAAAAAGAAATATACCAAGGAAGGAGGGAAGGGAAAGAAGGGAAAGAGAAAGAAATATACAAAGAAAGGAAGGAAGAAAGGAAAGAAAAAGAAATACACCATGGCTTTCAGTTACTTGTGTTATTTTAGATTGCTTAGTTAAGAGTATTTCCTCTGCTTTACCTTTCAAACACCATCTAAGGCCCCAGAAGGATTTAGTAAGTTTGTGAGGTAATGAGTGGATCCTAGACATTCTGTAAGAGCCTGCTAACCAGCAGACTGTAGCATGTCCCAGACACCAATAACAGGTACTTCTGCAGAGAGAAGGGAATGGATTAGGCAGGGTGGACATAAGGGATAAGGAGATTGGCCCCAAAGCTGGCCCTTGACTGTTTCCCAAAGGTGATTGAAGTTGGAAGGGCTGTGGGTACCACGTCAGCTTCCTGATCAGTAGGTGAATGTGGGCCTGACAGTAGAAATATCCTGGATTCCCTCATGACTCTGGATAGTGGTTAAGATGCATTATGCCATCCTGCCTCCTACTAAAAGTGTACTTCTACCATCGTTTCCTCAAACACTTTGCCCTCTTTCTTTCCCTCTCTGTTTAGGATGAAGGATACTAGCCGCAAGAACAACATGTTTGCACAGTTTCGGAAAAATGAGCGAGACAAGCAGAAACTGATTGACACTGTGGCCAAGCAGCTCCGAGGACTCATCAGCAGCCACCACTCATGAAGGCTGGCCCTGGGTCCACAGAAGCTGCGTGCTGCAGTCCCCTAGCCTGGGATTCCCCCTGGTTTATCATGCATTTGTGCATTCTTCTTCAAAGAGAGCATATGTATTTTTTTATTAACCCTGTACAGTATTCACATAATATATCCCTATAGTGAAAGAGGCACAAGAATAAGCAAGTACATGAGATGCTGTTAGGCTGGGACTCAGGGGAAGTTATTACTACACTATCTGTATTATCCTAGGGATGGTGGTATCATCAGTTCCAGTGTGATGAACTGCCTTTCACCCATGGCTCTAAAGCCCAGGCCTGGGGTTCAGGAACCCTGGGTGCTTGACACTGGGAGATAGGGTAAGTAAGCCAAAGGATGAGAAGTTATATCCTGTTCACTCTAGGGTGCCCCATTCACCACATAGATGAGGCTGGTTCTTTGATATGAGAAGGGCCTGGAAAACATGACTATTTAGTACACTAAAGACCAGCACACAGTTCCAGAAGTATCTCTCCTCAGTCCACTGATTTTCACCGGCTGGTGAACAATCATGGCATGTGGCAAAATAACAGCTCCACTCCAATCCCCCAAGGATGGCAGTTTCTTTACCTAGATCTGACACAAAACTTTTACTACTAAATTTTCCGGAGCAGGATAGACCTAAGTAGGCAGTGGTCATAATTGGACCCTGTGACTAACTGCAGGTTGCGCCTACACTAGGAGTGTTGAGTCTCAGCCCAAGGAGTTTTTCTGGATTTTAAAAGCCAATTTGAATGGAATCAGAGGCCCAGTCCCTTCCCCATTCATCTCATTTTCTTTTTCCACAGCCAGAGCACTTGGCTCAGGGCATAGGTCAACAGTTGTTTCCATAGATCCTTGCAGAGTCTCAGACTTGGCCTCCTCCAGAAATGTTATTGAGATGGGTCAGATCTCAGAAGCTGAAAGGGCCCTTACTAACTGATAAAACCTGAAGATTTCTTGGGATTGTTCCATTGTGTTTTAAAGTCAGTTTTCTTGCCATCATCTTTAAAGAAAATGTCACCAGCTCTGCGCTGTGGGGGCAACCACACACTTTTGCAATTACTTTTCACTCTAGACATAGAGCCACTGTCACCATGAAGTAGACAGAGCCAACCATGGCTTGTGGCTTGTTGTCTCTGACCCAACTGTCCTTCACTAAATCATATCCTTTATATGAAGCTCTTCTTGCTCAAGCCCAAGACTTCCCTCTTTTGAGATTCTCAATGCCATCTTTTGGCCTCATCTGAGAGAGAATGCCTATAATCTATCCCCCAAACTCTGGAGCCTGAAGCAGCTTACCTTGGAGGCTGCATCCATTGTCCCAGGTGGGCTTCTAAGCCTTAATGCAAGGGCTTTGCAATGAGGTCAGTCAAAGGAAACTGCACCTTAAGACTCTTGAGGAAGATGCTACTATGGCTACTGGCAAGGTAATAATTGTGCATCGCGAAGCAATGACAAATAAGCCACACAGGCATTTCCAGCTTGGATTAGTGGGAGGAGAGACTCATCAAACAGAATTCTCCACTACTTTTATCAGCTGCTGAGTTGCTTCAGGGGAGGGTAGTCCTTCCCTTTCTGTTCCCCACCTCTGCCCTCCCCATATCCTATCACATCTTAAAAACCATAGGGAAGAGAATGCACACACAGACATACAACCTTCCTCAAAGCTGGAGAGACCCAGTCACATGTGAGCTCTGCAGAAGCCTGCTGAGGCTCATCCTGAGGGCTGCGCAGTTGGCCAGGGTTTTAGGATGAGGGCCGGGGTAAGCCCTGTCACCGATAATTGGATAAGCCGAGGGAAGGCGGGGGCCAAGACAGCATCTCCAAGCCTTGGTCTTTGCTGAAAAGAGTGAGAGATGATTACACTACTCTGAAGCCCTATTGCTTGAGAAGGAGTCAAAACAGCAAGATCTCTTTGGCATTTAGTGCTGAGACTTCGAAGTGGGAATGGAAAGACACTTAGGCATACCAGTGTTTGTCTTTTTAGAGGGCCATCCATTGCTGGTCTGCTCTCAAACCTCTACTCTGGAAGAACTATGCTGTAGAGGAAAAGATTAACTGGATGGAGGACTAGAGCTCACTCTGCACCTCTAACACTGAAGTCCTGTGAAAGAAAAATCTTCACACTTGAGATTCATACAGATGGACCCATTTCTTCTCTTCCTTCAGTCTGCCTTCACTTTTCTCTTTTTAAAAAAATGTAGCTGTTGAGTTGTATATGGAGACATACTCTTGGTGGGTCAGAGAGGTAAAAACAGCAACCAGCAATGTCATGGTTTTTTGAATTAGAGAATTAGAATGTTTTTATTTTTGCCTGTAGGCCTGTAGGTGGGCCAAGCCTTGCCTTGATTGGACTTGTGCAAAGCATGTGTTTCTATGCCTCTCAGATGCCTCATATCTGACCTCAAATGCCCAGTGATTTAGAAGTGCCCTGGAGGGCTCCAATAAGAGGGTAGCAACATGAATGGCTGGAAACTTACATGACTTCTGGTCAGAATGAACCTTTGACCAAGTTCTTGGGGAAACCAGGTCTATGTTTCTGAAAAGACAGTCTGGTTTGGGACCCTTGTGGGTTTCAGTAGTGATACAGGCAGCTTGCATCATATTAACATTCATAGGAAAATCTCTTTGAGCAGGCTGGAAATGAGGCTGTTGAGGGTGAGGAAGAACAGTACCTGCAATTGGGAACCTACTGGTTTCCTGCTGAGAGTCCCTGTTGACAAAGGGAATGTGCAGCTCCCAGGGTGCATGGCCCAGCGTTCTCATTGCATACCAGGCCTAACAGTCTCCCAGGCCTCCAAGCCAGTCTAGCTCACTGCATACTTGACAAAGTGCTTGCTCTGAAAGTCCCAGAGCCATGGCCTTTTATCTCCCAAGATTGGCAATAACTATGACCTTTCTCATTGAGCCTCTGAGCACACTCTCTGGGGCCTGCTGCAGAAATCCCCCTACCTTAGCCCCTCTCTCCCTTCTCCCAGGACTCCTCCTGACTGCTTCAGTTGCCTCTTTTTTTTTTTTTTTGCCTGCCTTTGCAATTACTTTTAACTAATGTGTTGGAAATGGCCTTTTTATTTTGCACTGATAGTTGCACATTTATAGAGAAAATCTAGTAAAGTCCATTTTTAACTCTAAAGGGAACTTTTTTTCTTTAAAACCCACTAGTAAAGCTACTGATGCAGATGGGCCGCATGGTTAGGGAAAAACTCCTGTGGAAAGAGCATGTGTATTCCTCTTGTACATTTTCCCTTTTAACTGCTATTAAACAAGAGAGCCTACGTACCTGTTTCAAAAGCCACAGTGCTGTCTCATGGGTTTTTATTCTTCCATCCGTTTTGCACAGTGCAGCTGTGGTTGGTGAACTGGCTGGCAGTCATTGCATCACTACTCAGCTGGTCTAAGGAACAGAGCAGGCAGGAGCCTGGTGGGGAGGAGAAAGTCTGCCCGCCTACCACACAAGGCAAAGAGCTGTATTGTAGCCGTGGAAACATCCCTAACCACTGGGTTGGGTTTTGCAGTCTATACAACTAACACTGGCATCATCATCATCATCATCAAGAACTTTTTGAAATGACTGATTTGTGCATAATACTGGGCTGGGCAACTTGAGGCCCAGCACTGAGCACCAGCCCTGCCATGGAAAGGCTCCCAGTCAAGATGGTGTGATGTGGCGTCATCCAGAACAAAGCCTGGCTGTGGGAGAAGAGAGGAACCTATTTTAGACTCAGTGCGAGAGAGGGAAAGTCATCTGGTAAGTTGTAGAAAAGGGTCTGGTCGGAGAAGACAGCACAGAGGAAGTAGGTCATTCATTAGCTGGGCCTTAAAACAATGTAGTTCAAACTTTGTTAAGCCATGGAAATATTTTAGGTGCCGACCACATTAGAGTGCAAAGTTGGCACAAAGCCTGTTATGTACAGACAGAAGAATAAGGAACCTCCTAGGCACATCTGGAACCACGGTAAGACCAAAAATGTCGGTGTAACATCACCCAGCCTGCTTGCCCCTCAGGTCGGCACAGAAGTGACTGGAATAGGCTAGAAAGAATTTCTTCAGTAACAAGTCCGACTACTGTAACTGGGCTTTGAGACCTGAGAGACTCAGGCTTTGATCCCTGTAATGTCACTTACTAGCTGGATGACCTTGAACAGTTATGTAACTCCCTAAATCTCATAACCCTCCTCCGTGAAAGCAGAATGGTAGTCCCTAACTTACAGGGTTGCTGTGAAGTGTGAATGAGCTACGGAGGGTCAAAATGCTTAGCCAGGACTGAGCTGTGGCACACACGCTACTTAAAGCCCTTTCCTCCCTGCCCTCCAGTTCCACAACATGCCTCATGGCTGAGCATTGGACAGAAGTGTCCAGAGCTGCCCTGCCTCCTGGTCTTCTCCCCAAGTTCAGCACAGGGTGGGTGTTCAAGCACCCGTACACTAAACACATGAAACAGAGGGACATGCCTCAGCTAGCTGCCTCTCGACACAACCTGGAACCTTCCCTGCTCTCACTTTGGTGACAAAACGTATACCTTCTAGAACTCTGGAGTTCTCAACCAGGGGTCCAAGAAGTGTGTGTGTGTGTGTGTGTGTGTATGTGTGTGTGTGTGTGTGCGCGTGTGTGCATGCACCACCCATTTTGTCTAGAAAGAAGGTTCATGGTTTTCATCAATGTCTAAGAAAGATTCATGACTAAAAAAACTGAATAATAACCAAATCCCTTTGGAACTGTTGATTTCCCCATGAGGAAAAGCCAGAAGCTCTGAGCAGTTACCTCCGCTCCCTGCCTTGTATATCTCTGGCAGATTTGTCAAAACCTGCAGCTCTGTCACCGCCTTTTCCATGAACCCAAACGTGAACCCCAGATCACACCTAAAGACGAGTGAAGCCCAGTACTGAGTGGGGGCAGGAGGGCTGCACTCCAGAGGCTTCCAGCTGGTCAGGGAGGTGATAACGAGAGGCTTGGGCTGTCACAGTCAAACGGAACCGGACTCACCCCAGAACATTTCTCACTGCCTCTGAGCACCAACTGTGAGAACTTCTGGGCCCAAGGCCTCATCCAGAGAGGGACCAGCAGCCCTCGTTGGATACTCTGAGGCAGAAAAACAAAGCAAAACAAAAGGCCCAGGAAGGATGTGAAGCAGTCACCAGCTTGCCCCCTTTCTCACCGCTGGGCTTCTTATCTGCTCACCAGGCAGTTGAGGGTGGGAGATAAGAGGAGGCCAGAGAGAGAATGCCAAGCCCTTTCCCCAGAGGTCTCATTTTGAATTTAGTGGGCAGGGCTTGCCGGGAATAAGAGAACCTCTAAGCCCAAGGGACCAGGGGACAAAGGCTCTTGAGGAAGTGCAAAGAGGAGGAGGAGAGGAGTGAGGGCCTGGGCATTGTGTGTGAGGAGGGCTGCCCCTCTATCTGTTTCAATCACTGGTGGGGTTAGGGTTACCCTGCATTTGGGGCCCCAGACGCTTTGTGGGGTCTATGACATCAGCCGTTGTGATGGTAATGGATGGGCCTCTCTCAAAGGGGGCACCCTTTCCTCAGCCAATGCGCATCTACCCCTGAGAGAAAATGGAAGTTCCTGTTCCCTCAGGGTGGGGGCAGACTGTGGACCCAGAATTGGACCCAAGACAACAGCCCCCCTCCTCCCAGTCTGAACCCACTGCTGAGTGTAGCTTCCAAGCCCAGTTATGACCTTCCTCTCTCCAAAGCTCCAGAAAAGGAATGGAATCTGAACATTGAGTCGCTTTTCTGGCCCTAAACAATCCTCCCATTCTCTAGGCTCAATGATGGGTCTATTTCCTCCTGTAAATGGGTCTCGTAATCTTCAACTTTTACCTTTGCTTCTAAAGGTAATTAATTGGATCTCCCTCTTGTTCTCCCCACACACTCCCCTCTCTGTTACAAGGCTCAGGTTAAGCTGGGTAGATGGCTTTTCTTTCTTTCTATTCCATGGGGTGCTTACTTTTAAAGCTGATGGAGTAAGGCCCTGCCCTCTCCAGTGAGCCCTTCTCCAGAGAAGCCTGCTGGGTCTGTTGTCTTGGGTTCAATTCTGGGTCCACTGCCATGGGCACTTGAAAGGCACCTATTATGGCACCAGCCAAAGGATTTTCAGATGTCAGTTCTGAGTGACCAGTTCACTTCTTCCCCCAGATATGTTTCCAGGGTTTTAGGGAAGGAGTTTTCAGGCAACACTCTCAGGAACAAAGTGGGAGTTAAGTGGTCATCTGGATACTGGAGACAGAAAGGCAAAGATGGGCATGGGAGAAAGTAAAATCAAAAAGACTTTTTTTTTCCTGCCAGGGTGAGGAAAACAAAAAGGCAACATAAGGGCAACAAGGTAAGAGGGGTGAATATAGAACCCATCCTCAGTGGGGGCAACTGGATGAGAGGCTGACATGGGGAGGAGATAGGTCCCGCAGACAGGAGGTTGAATCCCAAAGAGGCATGATTTCTAGTTAACTGTGGACTTGTCTGCTGCTTCAGATTCTGTCTGAATCCCCAGTAGCACCTAGCCCAACAAATGGCACACAGGCACTCACAGCCAAATGAATAGTGATATGAGCAGCTTAAAGTAGGAACGGGTGCATACAAAGGGAGGGGGATAGCTAGGCATAGGGGCTCATGCCTACAACCCAGGACTTTGAGATGCCAAGGTGGGAAGGTCACTGGAGGCCCATGAGTTTGAGACCAGCCTGGGCAATATAGCCAAACCCCTGCCTCTAAAAAGAAAGTATAGCCAGATTCTCATCTCTCCAGGAAAAAAAAAATAGTTGGGCATGGTGGTGTGCACCTGCAGTCCCAGCTACTTGGGAGACTGAGGCAGGAAGTTAACTTGAACTAGGAATTTGAGTCTGCAGTGAGCTATGATTGTGTCACTGAACTCCAGCCTGGATGACAAAGCAAAACCCTGTCTCAAAAAAAAAAAATGGTTGTTAGAGCAATACGCCTGCTGGGAAGAGTATTTTGTCACTGGCATTATTTAGACTTGCCAACATATGATGGATAATAAAAAAGCAAGCAAACTTTCAGTGTGTTTTATCGTGGTTTAAAAATTCTCTACAAACATACCATCCTACTCTTATTATGCCACAGAGTAGGGAACAGGTTGAAAAACAGGTTAAGAGTCAGATGAGGAACCAAAGTAGCAGTTTAATTCCTGATAGGCAGGATGTGGTCGTGGTGGTGGTGATGAATGGGTGTGTACATGTGCATTATGTGTGTGTATGTGGATATCTGACAGAATTGGAGATTTCCTCACTGAACCCTAATCCCATTTCCCATATCTAATCACCATTAATATGATGATATTTTTTAGATTATTTTAATTTGTATATACTGTCACAAAAAGGTTATAATCATAGTGTATTATACTATAGCTTTACTTTTCACTTAATGTATCACATATCTTTTTTTGGCAACATGTAGAATTTCTTCATCCTTTACAAAACCCATAAAGCTTTTCCTTTGCTTGGATGTACCATGAGTTTATCTAAACAATTTTGAGTTGTTGAATATCTGAAATGTTTCCAGCATTCTATTGTTATAAACAATATTGCCAAGATATTTGTATATATCTATGCCCATTTGCTTAAGTATTTCTATAGCATACGATTTTAGGAGTGGAATTGATTGTTTAAAAGCTATAATATTATAAATGTTAATAGAAATTGTATAATTACTCTTTTGAAAATCACCAATTTACTCTTTCTCCAACAGGATATGAAAGAGTCTATGTCCTTATATATCCTCAGCCCTAAGTAATATTAATATTTTTCCATTCTTATCAACCATATAAGTAAAAAAAATGATTTTCCTTTATTGCAATTTACATTTCTTTCATTATAGTGAGCTCAAGCATCTGTTGATATTTTTTGTGGTCATTTGTATTTCTTTTTTTATGAACTGGCTATCCAGATACTTTTTAAAAATTATATTGTTTATCTTTTTCATATTTGTAGCTCTTTTCATTAGGAATTTTTACCTATTTTGTCATTTGCGCTGCAACTATTCTTCCCAGTTTGCCTTTTGAGTTTTTTTCTTTGGTCTGTATCAGTTAGAACTCTTTATACAGGTAACAAAAAACTCAACTGAGCAAATGAGATTTAGTGACTGAATATTCCAAGATAGTTCAGGGGTGGTACGATTCAATGACTAAGAAATGTCAAGGTCCTGTTTCCTTTCCTTCCCTCTGCTCAGCCTTTTATGGTAACAATGCTATCCTAAATCTCGCTTCCTTCATGGTGACTGAATGGCTGCCATTTTGCTAGATTTCATATTCCCATACTATACTGTGTAGACACTGAGTTCCAGCGTTCCTCTTAGAAGAATAAGGAACATTTTATCCCATAAGCCTCCAATATTTAGATGATATACCCACCCCCAAACAAACTGCATAGCAGCTAAACAATGGGGCAGATTGTAGAAGGAATATTGAAGAAACCGCCATAATATTCACTATATGGTGGAGCGTGTGTTTTTGTTTTTTGTTTTGTTTTGCCATCTAGAAGGTTTTTCATTCTTGAAATGTCAATTTATCAGGCTTTTCCTTTATGATGTTTAGATTTCATGTCATATTTCTATTTCACCACTTCAAAATTATAAGAATATTGGCCCATGTTTTCTTCTGATACTTCATTTATAATATACTAATCATTTATCAATTTGAAATTTGCTTTGAGGTGAAGAATGTGACAGGGAGGGATTCAGCTTTTTTATTTTTTCCAAATGGTTAACCAGTTGTCTCACAACATCACTGATTCATTTTCAAGTATCTTTATCCCTATATTTAATTACCATTTGTTTTGGGGTCTATTTCTGACTTTATTGTTCCATAATATTCCGTTTCTGAGTCATTACCACATTGTTTAATTGCCATATCTTTGTCATCTGTTTTAATATCTTAATTTTTTTTAAAAATCAAGATTCTTAATAAGATTCAAAGTAATCTGTTTTAATATCTAGTAGTCCATTCCTACAGCATACTCTTCTCTTTCAAAATGTTGCTTGACATTTGGACATTTATTCTTCCAGGGTAATTTTATAATGTGATTTTCAAGTTTCCAAAGTTCTATTGTGATTTTGATTGGCATTGTGTTGACTTTGTAAAATAATTTACAGGTAAAGGACATCTTTGTAACACAAAGCCTGCCTACACAAGGCTCTGTCCATTTATCCATCACATTCATATTCCCAGACAGTTTAACATTTTCTGCATTTGGATTCTCCACATTTCCTATTTGGTACAATCATGAGTGTTTTATGTTTTCATTACTGCTTAAAATCAGATCTTTTCATTCATGTTGTTTTTTCTTTTTTTCTTTAATTACAGAAGTAATATGAAACTATCAGATTGACAAAAAAAATCTTAAAATCTGATATTACCATGTATTGAGGAGGATATGGAAAAACAGGACCTCACAATAGTAGGAAGATCATTTTTTTCTCCTCCATCAGAACGTAGGTCTAAATGGGAAGATAAATTAATATGACTGCTTTAGAGAGTAATATGGGGATGCAGACCCAGATCCCTGATCAGCATTTCAGAAATCGAAAAAGCTCTAAAAATTGAAAGTTCTTTCTTCACTCATTTGGTGGCAAGACCCAACTTGATGAGAAATTATCATCTTTATCCCACTTAATATTTATACTTTTACCACAAAAAAAGTAGTATATTTGATTATGGTCTATTTCCCAAACCCTGTTGAGGATGTTATATATGGCACATATATCATATTGGCTTTCTAAAGTTCAGTAAATCTTATTTTGAAGCACATCTGGTCCCAAAGGTTTTGAACGACGTATTTTGGACTTCTATCTAGTAAAGTTAAATGTGCATATCCTAAAGAAATCGATCCACATGGGCACAAGGAGACATGTATAAGAATTCATTACAGCACTGCTTGTAATGAAGAATCATTAGAAATAACCTAAATGTTCATCAGTGGTAGAATAGATAAATTGGGATATATATTTGTCTCATAGAATATAGCTATATAGCAGTTAAAATGAACTATAGCTACATGTACCAACATGAATAAATCTTTTTAAAAGTTGTTGAATATTTTAAAAAGTGAGTTGAAGAATGATGGGAACAATACAATTTGAACTTGGAAAACATGCATGAGAATGATAAACACCGAATTCCATATAGTGGGTATCTCTGCAGAGGAAGGGGAATAGTAGATGTTTTTACTTCATTTATAAAGTCTAATATCTTGTTTAAAAAACCTAAAATGAATATGGCAAAATGTTGAACTGTTTTCACAAATAGATTTGTAGTCTAAATGTTGTTTTCAATCTTCCTTGTGGCTGTATAGTATTCTAAAGTGTGACTGTACCTTAATTTTTAAGCCATTTTCTCATTACTTAACTTGTTTTCACCTTCTAATTATCACAAGAACTACTGACACAAGCATCTTTGATATCCTTTTGCATGTGTACAAATATTTCCATAGATAATGGTAACCTTTCAAAAAGGCTGTACCTGCTTATACCCTCACCAACAACACAGGAAAGTGCCCACTTCACTGGAAAGAGGAGAAATGGCTTATTAACTTGCAGTTGCCAATTTCTGTTAGCCTGAATGATCTTTTCATATCTCATTAGCCATTTTTAGTTTTTCTCAATAAATTGCCTGTTGATATCTTCATCAGTTAAAAGTGTTTTCACTACAAGTATTCAAAATGATCCATTAATGCAGTAAAGAATAAGGTAGGGCATTTTCTGGGGGTTTTGAGGTTTTTTCCTTTCTGTTTTTTGATGTAAGACTAATTCTGGAGATGTAGGCATAAGCAATATAGGACTGGAGCAGCTGAGCAACAGAGACCAAGGCACATTAGTATTTCTGTTCTGTCATTCTTAGCATGCTTACCATTCATTGCACAGTTACAGAATGGGTTCTTCACCTCTAGGCATCACATTCACTTTCCAGGCAAGAGGAAAAAGAAAAAGCAAAGAGTTTATTTGGGCCGCTCAGGCCGAATCTATCCCTCTTCATAGAAGCCCATGATTTGCATCTTTCTTCAGCTTTTACAGATTTCTTTCTTTCCTTAAAATTATATAAACTATTCTCAAATGTGTTTACTTATTTATTCATTTATTTACTGAGAGAGGGTCTTGCTCTGTCGTCCAGGTTGGAGTGTGCAATGGTATGATCATAGCTCAATGCAGCCTCAAAGCAGTTCTCCCACCTCAGCCTTCCGAGTGGCTGGGACTACAGATTTAAGCTTCCACCCGGCTTTAAAATTAAGTATAAATTGCTATTTAAAATGATCTCTTCATATTACCTCCTTTTACTTCTATTTGGCCAGAACAGGATCACATGGCGATCCCCAAACTAAGCATGACCAAAGAGAGTAAAGTCTGCTTAATACCGATAAAGTTTCATATGCTGCAAGTTCATATGCTGTAGTTGTAATCAAGGTATTTTGTTCACAGCTTCATCCTCAGTCCCTAGAAGAGTTTCTGCCACATAGAATATGCTCAGTAAATGCTGTTGCATGAACTGTATGCATGAATGAAAAGACAAGTGGGTGGGATAGGGCAGGTATCGGAAAATCAGCACCACTATCTAAACCCACCACTATCTGAGTGCTATCTGCAGGGAAGTTGAGGAAGTGAGTGTTGTCAAGAGGTGGAGGTTGTCCCAGTTGCTTGACCCATGGATCCTACTGATGCTAACTACATACTTGTTCATTATATATGAGCAAATATTTCTCCCAGTCTCCCACTTACTTTTTAAATAAGCTTTTTATTTTGGAATAATTTGAGGTTTACAGAAAAGTTGCAGAGCGGTACAGAGTCCTCAGTATCCCTCATTCAGTATCTCCTATTATTAACGTCTTACATTACCACATACATTTGTGAAAATTTTTAAAACCAACATTGGCACATTAGAATTAATTAAACTCAGAGTTCATTCGGATTTAACCAGTTTTTCCAATTAATGTGTTCTTTCTGTTCCATGATCCAATCTAGGATACCGTAGTGCATTTAGTTGTCATATCTCCTTAGTCTCCTCTGCTCCATGACAGTTTCTCAGTCTTTCTTTGTTTCTCATGACCTTGACAGTTTTCAAAAGTGATAGGTATTTTGTAGACTGTCCTTCAGCGTGTGTATGAAGCTTTTCTCTTGATTAGATTGGGGTTATGGGCTCTTTGAAAAAATACCCTAAAGGTGAAGTGCTTTCCTTATTTTATATCAAAGGTTACATGATACCTATGTGACATAACTGGTGACGTTAAACTTTATCACTTGGTTGGGGCAGTGTTTGCCAGGTTTCTAAACTGTAAAGCAGCCCACACTTAAGGTGGCGGCGTAGGGGACAGGAGGGTTAAGTTTCTCCTCCTATGGAGACTATCCTGATAAATTATTTGGAATTCTTCTGTAAGAAAGACTTGTCTCTTGGTCTCCATTTATTTCTTTATAATCAGTAATTTAAATCATTATTTTATTTTATGTCAGTCTGAACTTATATGCATCTTTGTGCACTTAGTTTAGGTTTTCTTTTATTGTAATTTTTACATTGAGACATAACTCACAACATAAAATTCAGTGCTTCAAAGTGTACATTTTACTGGTTTTTAGTATATTCACAATGTTATGCAAACATCACCATCTAACTTCAGAACATGTCCATCATCCAAAAAAGAAACTCTGTGCCCATTAGCAATGACTCCATTTTCCCTCTTTCCCTGTCCCCTTGATATTTCTCTCTCTGTAGACTTGCCTATTCTGGACATTGCATGTAAATGAAATCATACAGTATATTGTATTTTGTGATTTAATTATTTCACTTAGCATAATGTTTTCAAGGTTTATCCATGTTGTAGCACGCATCAGTTTTTCATTCCTTTCGTTACCAAATAGTATGCCATTGTAAGGATATACCACGTTTTCTTTATCCATTCACCTACTGATGGGCTTGTGGGTTGGTTCCACTTTTTGGCTATTATGAATAATGCTGTTATAAACACTGATGTGCAAGTTTTTGTTTGAACATGTGTTTTCTATTCTCTTGGGTATATACCTAGGCATAGAATTGCTGAGTCATATAGTAACTATGTTTAAGTTTTTGAGAAACTGCAAAACTGTTTTCTAAAGCAGTTGCTTCATTTTATATTTCCACTAGCAATATATGAGAGTTCCAATTTCTCCACATTCTTGCCAACGCTTCCTGTTTTCTGGTTCTTTTGGCTTATGCTTTTATAATAAAAGTCAACCTGATGAGTGTAAAGTGGTATCTCACTGTGGTTTTGACTTGCATTTCCCTAGTGACTTATGATGTTGAGAATCTTTCCATGTGGTTGTTGGCCATTTGTATATCATCTTTAATGAAATGTCTTTTCAAATTATTTGCTTCTTTTTAAATTGGGTTGTCTTTTTACTTATTAATTAATTGTAAGAGTTCTTTATATATTCTGAATATGGGCCCTTATCAGATATATGATTTGCTAATATTTTCTCCCATTCTGTGGGCCTTTTCACTTTTTGACAGTGTCCTTGATGCAAAAGTTTAAAAATTTTGATGAGGTCCAAATATATCCATCTTTTCCTTTGTTGCCTGTGCTTTTGGTTTGATATCTAAGAATCTAAGAAACATTTGCTTAATCCAAAGTCATGACAATGTATACCTTCGTTTCCTTCTAAGAGGTTTACATTTTTCACTCTTATATTTAGGTCTTTGGTCCATTTTGAATTAATTTTTGTATATATTATAAGGTAGGGGTCCACACTGATATTGAGTTGTCCCAACACCATTTGTTGAAAAGACTATTCATTTCCATTAAATGGTCTTGACATCCATGCTGAAAAATCAATTAATTACAGATGTGTGGCTTTATAAACTCTCAGTTCTCTTCCACTGATCTATATACCTGTCTTTTAGCCTTATGTATTTATTTTATACTTTGTATTATAATCCAATTCCATGTTACTTATCTACGTCGTTACTTAAATTGTTCCAGGTTTGACCACTGGGAGCTCCTTCAGGTTGGTTCCTGTGTGCCATTGGCATACTCCCATCGTTTTGTCTTATGAACATTTCCTTGCTTTATGGTGCAAGATGCTGCAAGCTTATCTTGTATTTTCCCTGTCCCAGTCCTAGTATTGTTGAGGAATGGTATTTAAAAACCAAGATCTGGGTGCTGGGTATGCTCACTGCTACGGGAATGTCATCACTTTTAGGCTCTCAACAGAACTACATACTGTATTATGTATGATAACATAGGTATACACAGATATCTCTAATTGTTTCTGTAGCTGTACATCTGTGTGTGTGTGTGTGTGTGTGTGTGTGTCATGAGGCATACCAAATATATATGGCATTATATTCATTCTAGTCTCTCCTTATTGCTTATCTCTCTCCAAGAGTAAGATCCTGTCTTCTACCATCTACCAGTCATTTACTTATTTATTCAACCCTGGTATACAGTTTCAGAATTATTAATCCATACCTTCCCCTTTCGCTTAATTTAATCTTTGTTTATGGTGGCTTTCATCACACAGATATTTGAAATTTAATACAGTTTAATCATTAGTCTTTTCCTTTAAGCTCTTGAGTTTCATATTTTACCTAGAAAAACTTTCCTACACACTACCACCTCCAGATTATAAAAATATTTTAGGGCCGGGCACAGTGGCTCAAGCCTGTAAAGCCAGCACTTTGGGAGGCCGAGGTGAGGGGATTGCCTGAGCCCACAGGTTCAAGAACAGCCTGGGCAACATGGTGAGACCTCATCTCTACAATAAATCAATAAAAAAATTAGCTGGGTGAGGCAGCGCAAGTCTGTAGTTCAGCTACTTGGATGGCTGAGGCAGGAGGATCGCCGAAGCCCAGTGGGTCAACGCTGGGGTGGCTGTAAGTGTGCCACTGCACTCCAGCCTGGACGATGGAGTGAGACTCCAACTAAAAAAAAAAAAAAAATTTAGGTTTGGTTTACATTTAGATATTCAATCTAACTGGAGTTTATTTTGGGTTATGTAAAATGAAGATAAAACCTTTTTTGTCAAATGGCTATCTGAAGATCCTAAACACCAATTATTATTAGTCAGTCCTTTAATTCACTGCTTTGCAATCCATGGGTCTGTTTCTAGATGCTATATAGTCTACTGGCCTATTTGTCTATTTCTGTGCCTATGTGAGACCATTTTAATTTATGAACCTTAAAATTTGTCCTGGTATCTAACAGAGAAAGTCTCCCATCACTGATCTTTTTCAAAATTTTCTTGGGTCTCCTTGTGTGTCTAGTCTCATATAGATAAGCTTTAGAATTAATGTGTGAAGTTTCATTTTTTGAATGTCTTGGGGATGTTGGTTAGGATTACTTTGAACTTGTTCAATTTGGAATAAATTGACATCCCAGCATGGTAAGTCTTTATTTAGGTTCATTTTTATGTCTTTCACAAAGTTTTGTTTTTCTTCCTATAAGTCTTGCATTATTTACAAATTCACATTACTCATGTGAATCCATATGAATATTCACATTATTTGTTATAAATTTTAAATTACATTTTAAAGTTTATTATTTCAAACACACAAAAAGCTGTTGGTTACGTTCATCATGTATCCAAACAAGTTACTGCATGCTTTTACTAAATCTAATAGATTTTTCAGTTAATTACCTGGAAAATTCTATGATAGATCATCCTAATATCCATATAGATAATGTTAAGGATACTTTATATAATTTTGTGGAAATGAATATGTAAACCTAAAGAAAGATGGATGATGTTTCTAGAAAAATACATACTGGCTGGACTCGATGGCTCAGCCTGTAATCTCAGCACTTTGGGAGGCCAAGAAGAGTGGATTGCCTGAGCCTACGGGTTCGAGAGCAGCCCAGGCAACTTGGTGAGACCTCGTCTCTACAATAAATCAAAAATTAGCCGGGCGTAGTAGTGCATGCCTGTAGTTCTGGCTACTTGGAAGGCTGAGGCGGAAGAATTGCTGGAGCCCAGCAGCTTGATGCTGGAGTGGCTGTGAGTGTGCCACAGCACTCCAGCCTGGGCAACAGAGTGAGACTCCAACTTAAAAAAAAAAAAAAAATACATATCACCAAAATTGAGTCAGAAAAACAAACAAAGCAATAATCATGAAAGAAGTTGACAAAGTTTTACAACAGCTGACTCTAATATTTATATGTTTACACTTTAGATTTTTCCTTGAATTTCTGATTTTTTTCTGATTTAATTGACTAAGAAAACTAGTGTTGTATAAAAATAATGGTAAGAATGTATCTCTTTCTTTGCTTTAAATGAAATGCTTCTAATGTCAGCTGTTACTCATGAGACTTGCTATAGATTTGTCAAGTGAAGGGAGTTTTCTCCTATTCCTAGATTATTGTAAGTTTTTATAAGAAATCAGTTATCAAACGCTTTTTAAAGGTTCAATAGGAGTGATCAATGTTTTTCCTTAATGTATTCATATAGAAAAGCCTAATGTTGATCATCTTTTGGTTCATTTATGATTTCACCCCCACTTGGTGAAGGTGACTTATTGTTTTAAACTTCTGTATTTTACTTAGTAACATTTGATTTAGGATTTTTATATAAATATACATACGATTCGTGTGTACTGAACTGTTTCTATGCTGCCTTCAAAAGGTTTTGTTTTGATGTGAGGAAAAAGCTTTTGAGAAATCTTATCCTTCTTCTGGTATATAAAGGGTTATCTGTCTCTTTACATAACTTGTAAAAGTAACTTTATCTGGGAAGTGGGAGGTAGCTAGAGTGCTGCCATTGATGACTTGTGATTCCTACAAAGTATCAGATGAGTCTAGGGGGAGGAAAAGCTCTAGGGTGAGAGGTAGCCTACTGAAATAGATCTCTATAAGACAGAATTTGTGTGTGATGGCTCTAAACAAAGTCAGGCCTAATTTGAAGATTCCTCTACTCTGCAGATAGAAGAAATAAGTATATTCAAGTATCAGCATGAAAGATGAATTAATGGACTTTTAGTTAACTAAACAACCAGGGAGGTAGGAAATTTCACAACAGGGTTGCTAGAAGCTAAATGTTCCAGAGGAGGATCAGTTTGAAAGAAGATGGGAATTCAGTTTGGATATGTGTGAAGACTTCTTTTAGAAGCCTGATGAAGGAAAGAGAATGGACAGGGAATGCTGCCACGTGGTCAACATAGTCCTCACAACTAGCCTGTCTCCATCATCAGATTAGTAAACCAAGAGGCCCAGAAAGGTCAAGTAAGTTCCCCACCGTCTTTTAATGCTAATTACCACGCTCTTTCCCTTGCCTCCCATCCTTTGTGAAATGTCAGCCCAGAGTTCAATGGCATTAAGGGAAAAGTCTTTAGGCTAAGAGACATAGTGGCTTGGTTATAGGCAGAAGGGGAGAAATACTCAGAAATAACCAGGATAAAGTTGCTTGAGATAGAAGTAAGTGAAATCCTGAAGTATACAAGAGAAACACTTATTGAGAAAAACACTCATTGAGAGCATAGACACTGGAACCATGAAGAAGGAGAATGCACAGTCTCAGTACTTGAAATCATTTTAATCAACCAGGGGAAAGGAACATATAACCAACGGCCTGACTTCCTGGCTCCCACCTACACAACCCACCTCACTCCTTCCTCACCTCTTCCCTCCCGCTGCCGCATTGGTTTCCTGAAGCAGAAACCTTATCTGCTTTAATTGCTAAGGTAGGGGTGGTGTATAAATGAGAAAGAAAGAGGATTACAGTGATGTAAGTGTTAGGATGGTCTGTACAGAATGTTCCGGAGCACCAAGGAAGGTGTGACAAACTGGAGTACTTCATAAAGAATATGATATTAGTATTGAGTTTTGAAAGATAAGTAGGAACTTACCAGACAGTGAAAGGAAGGTTTATTTAAAGCAGATGGGTATTAAAGGGACTACTAAAAGGAAAGATATTCAAAGCAGTGTTAACTGGTATGTGTAAAGGCGTAGGTCACTTCATAACTATCAGACTGGCAAAATGGGATAATGCAAATTGAACCGGCACCTGTGTGCACCGCTGATGAGTTGGACCAGTGCAGCCTCTCCAGAGAGCCACCCAACAGAACTTAGTTGAAGTATACACATCCCTTAGGACCCGGTGAGCTCACTCCTGGCTAAATGTACGCAGAAAATGAATTCGCTGCAAACTGTAGGAGCAGGGAGTTGCAAGCAACCTAGGTGTCTGTTACTAGGGTAAATTGTGGTAGATACATGTTTTGGGATATTTTGCAGCAGTCAGAAGTAAACTCAAAGCACGTAAAGCAGCATAAATCTCAAAAACAGCTTCTTAAAAAAGTCCAAAGCACATGAGCTCTGTAGTGCAAGATCATTTAGGTAAGCTAAAAATGCATTCATAAGGCGGCACTATTTTCAAGGGTACCTGGTCTCAAACTAGGCAAAGTGGGGACCAAAGGGAGGCCCAAACTTATCTGTAGGAAGACCAGTTGCATACCTAATCCTGAGTTGTATCTCACATCTTTAAACATTAAAAAAAAGTCAAAGAAATAGAAAAAAACCCCACTGTTTTCAAAGGCATGCCCATCACCAGGGCCTATCCCACACAGCAGGGTGCGTCGGAAAGGGGGCGTCGAGAGAGGGACTGGCTAATGACGGGGAAAGGAAGTCGGGGTGAAGCCCGCACTGGCTGAAGTACCCAGAAACCGAGGAGTGTGGTGACCAGTTTCCTACCCTGAGGTCCACACGAAGGACCTGCAAGTATGAGGAGCACATGCTCCCCCCGCTGTCCCCGGAGAGGCTGGGCGAAGTGAAGGGAGCCCAGAACTGAGCGGAGAGCCGGGCTGCAGTCAGAGCACAGTCCTGGGGGCGACAAGGAGCCACTGACAGCTTAAGCAGGAAGGAGCCTTTTGTTTGAGAAGATCCCCTCTGGTGACTTAGAGGGTAAGGAAAGACTGGGACAGTGTAGTGTTTAGAAGTCTACTTTAAAATCAGAACTTGTGTGGGAGGAGGGGTAACAGCTGAGCGTGGTTTGCAGTGGCGCCATCTAGAGTCCGCGTAGGGACCCACAGCCGCCCACCTTCTGGAAGAGACACAGGCATTGGCTTCACCCATCTGGGTAGATCTCGAGGGGCTTGACGACTTCCAGGGAGTGAAGTTGTCTCTCCCTGCCCTCCTCCCATTTTCTTCTCCACTCCTGGCGACCAGGGCCCAGAAAGCGGGCGACTCAAGTTCCAATTCCTGCTCTTCCCTCTAGTTCCAGAAGTGACCTTGGACAGGTCACACCTTCTCTCTGGGCCTCACTTCCTCTGTTTTCCCTTTCCAGCTTGCACTTTCTTTGGCTCCATATTGTTTCCCTAGTAATCGCCCCCAACAGGGAAATCTTGCCTTCTCCCAAAATCCCCCCAGGTATCTTCAAAGTCCTGACATCCTCTTTAATCTTCCAGCTCCACTGCCCCACCCTGTGAAGAGGAGCCACAAATTGGCATCGTAATGGCCTTGCTGATTGCATTATGGGTGTCTAATGCAATATGCCCTCATGAGGACCATCCATCAGAGCAGAACCCCTCCCCAAGTCCCTGACACCCCAGTCACATTAGTCAGGCAGCCCATTCATCACTACCCTACACCTCCATGGAGACTGGCCGAGACAGATGAGGGGCCAAATCAGATTTATGGGGAGGAATCGTGGAAAAAATCAGCTCCATCCATCTCCCAGACACTGAGGAGGGAGTCCTGTGTCCCCACTCCCTTCAAGGCTCCTTAGGGAAACGGGTGCTAGTTGAGAAAGCAGCCAAGTCGCCTTTGTTTTCTGGAAGGCCCATTCCTGAGCCCCTGTGTTGCCTAGCACAGCCCTAGAACTGGCTCCTCGAGGAGTCCAGAATTTTTGGAGCAAAGCCTCTGCTAAGCTTGGGACGCGGTGCCCAGAGTTGGCCACGATTTTGGAGGGTCCTCAGGCGTGCATTTGACTGGGTTCCTGGGTCGGGTTAACGGCTGCGAGGAGAGAGTGGTGAGGAGGTCAGGAATGAGACACGTCCTAGGGCAAGCTTCGCATGGAAGGCGATTGCACCCCAGCCTTCCACCTGGGCTAAAGGCTCATTTGAGTGCTCCCCAGCCAGACAGGGTGATTCCCCCTCTGTGCATGGAGAGGACCTTGAGGGGGTTGAGAATGGGGTGGGACAAGAGGTGGGTGCCAGAATTCATGGAACCTGAACCTTGTATGATGTGAGGAAAACTTCTTTAAGAAAATAAGGCAAAATGATGAATCGTTGGGGCTTTGGAAGGAACTGTACAAGTGAGGATCCCCAAAGCCTCAGCCTCCTCAGCTTCACCATGAATGTGTCTCTGCCGCATGCCTGATACTATGCCAAGTGTTTTTACGTACCTTATCTTTTTTTAAAAAAAGTCTCATAACTGTCAATTGCCCAGTAAGGCAAGACGTATTTTCTCCATTTTTACAAGCAAACTGGGACCTCAGAGAGATGAAGTGACTTGGCCAGAACTATACACCTGTTAAGCAACCGAACTGGCCCCATCCATCTCCCCCGATCCTCTGTGTGATGAACGAGCTTGTGCTCATTCCACTGGCCCTTGGCCTGAGTTGAGTTGCTGGGTTATGTGGAGGGCTGGGAGGGGTCTCTAGCCCAAATATCCCCTCTCTCTGCAGTTGCTCTATAACCATTGCTACGGCTGCTGTGGGCAGCCTGAGAGGGAACAGGCAGAGGCAGAAACAGGGACAGGAAAAGTGGGAGAAATTGGAGTAACATAGAGCCCTAGGAGTGGGTCAGTGACGGGTACTCTAGGCTTTGGACTGCTCTTCCCTGCAACCGCTCATCTTGCCTTCCCCAGGCCGCCCATGGTCCCATGTGGGCTGGGTCCAGGTGGAGAGAGCTCAGGGGCTGAGCAAAGCAGGGTCTTTGCTGAGGCCTGTGAGGGTCTTTTTATATTGGTGTAGACTTCTCCATCCCCAGCAGGACTTCCTTCTCCATCCATGCTCTCCTGAGCTGTCCCACTCACTGTAGCCAAGCCAGTCACTGCTTATCTGGGTACACAGGTGCTGAGAAGGATAGGTGGCCCTCCTCCTTCCAGGTGAGAGTCTCAGGGCCACAGAGCTCAGCTCCTGAGCCAGAGAATGGGGAGGGGGCTTGGGCGTGTGAGGCACGGGCAGAGATTCTGTATCTCTGTGAGCTGGTGTAGGAACATCTGTGAGAATAAGAATGTGTGCACCCACCCAGGACAGGAGGCATCGACAGCCTTTCCCTGCTCATTTGGGCTCTATTTGGTGGTTTTGCCAAGGAGCTTGCTCTGAGGGAAATGCTCTGTCTCCCCTCAGAGGGTATACCTAGCCCAGGGCTGTCTGAGTTGGTGCTTTAATACCTAGTGTTATCATGTAGAGACTTTGCCTAGGCACCTCCATCCCCCTCACCCTCTCCTGCCCTCTCTCCCCTCCAGCCTCTGAATGCAAAGACTCCTGTACACACCTGCCTCCTCCTCTGGCATGTGGGCTCTCACACAGCAGGTGATGGAAGGCATTCCACTTCTCTCTACTCACTGTCTGGTTTTCTTCCATGCTTTCTCCATGCCCCAACCCCGCACGGAGTTTATATGTGACTGCACCACCCATGAGGTTTGGGTCCTCTTGATCTCACTGGATCCTCACACTCGCTGCTCCCATGGAGGTCTCCTTCCAGTCTCAGCCCTTAGCCTAGAAGACTCTGGAGTCAGGTTGTGTTCTCTGGGAACTCACGGTCTGAGGAAGGACACAGTGGAGAGGGGCAGCACTTCCCTGATGAAAGAGATACAGCTTGGACATGATCTCCGTCCGGGGGCAGACAAGAGCCTCATCCACTTAGAAGGTGCCCCTAAAAGTGTCAGTGCCATTATATGATGCAGTGAAACGTCTCATTGAAATAGATGGTTAAATATACAAGTCAGGACATCAAAAATAACCCCTAAGAAGGCGGTTGAATAAAGAACACTATTAGTGGTAGTCCATAGGTCAGGAAGCTGTTTGTGTGTGTGTGTGTGTGTGTGTGTTTGCGTGTGTGTGGAGGACCCTAGTCAGGTAGGAACTGGAATTGCCAGCCTCCAACTTCCTCGGTCCTGAGCTTCTAAGTGTTAAGGGGAAACAAACAAAAGGAGTAATCAGTTCCAAGTGAGGTTAAGCAGGATGGGTGTTTTGGGCAAAGAAAAGAAGCCACTCTTTCCCAGCCTCCTTTTTCTCTCCTTGTGCCTTGAATGTTGGTGTTCCCTGAGGCCCTATTCTAAGACCACTTCTCTTCCCGTGTAGGAGTCTCTGTCTTCCATTTGTATGTGGATGCAGACGATGTCCAAATCTCCCTCTGCAGCCCAGATCTGTCTTCCACACTCCATAACTCTAAGGCCAACAGCCAACAAACAACAAACAGTTCCTCTAGAACATCCCCTAACTCCTGGAACCTACCCTGGCCCCAACGAAACTCATGATCCTCTCCCCCAAGCCTCATCTTCTGAGTTCCCTCACTCAGTGGGGGGGGGGGGGAAGCAAAAAGATGAATTATTTCATTGGAGGGTGAGCATCTTGTAGCACAGGCTTCTCCCACTAGGTAAATGTTCTAGGAACCCATCAGCATCAGTAGCGTTGTTGTGAGAGGTTGCATTTGCCAGTGCATTTTTCTGTGGCAAACAGGTGACTGGTTCTTCCACCATGACAATGTGCCTGCCTACAGCATGCTGAGTGTTCGACGGTTTTTGAACAAAAAGGTACCCAGATGAGCTTGGAGCGGGGGCTGGAGGTGTGAGAAAGGTGGGGGGTGTGCAGGTGGGCAGCCGCAAGGCCTCTCTGCTCTGCCTCTCCGTCTCCTTCTGAGAGGGATTCAGCAGGTGTCATGGAGGAGAGGAAGTAATTGGTAGCATTTTGGACGTGGTAGTAGGGAGCTCTGCCAACTGATTCTGAGGTTAGCTCTGCTCGCCGAGGTCTCTGGGCAAGGCTGCTGGTTCGTCAGTGGCTAGCCTGCTGAGGAACATCCGAACAAAAGCCGGCTGGAAATGGGAAGGCAGGGTGGACTTGTTTCAGCCATTGTCTCCAAGCTCTAGATATATTTTTCCTCCCTGACTTGTCCTTCTGCATGTGAGGCTGATTACGAGGTTGCTGCCCTCCCCTCCGCCCCCGAAGAATGGAAGCCCTTAAGACCAGCAGCCTGGTGCCCTGTGTACCCTGTTTCCAGTCCCACCTGCTCCGCCAAGCCAGCCTTCTCCATTCAGCAATCCTCGGAGCTCAGATGCAGGACAGAACTTTGATTGGCAGGAGAAGTCCACTGCATTCCTGTCCCAACTCTACTCCTAGGGGGAAGCCGGCTGGATGGGAATTGTGGGGGTACAGCGGGCACTGTATTTCTGCAAGTGACCTCCCGCAGGAGGCTTCCCTAGCATGAGGGGCTTCGAAGGGGACCTGGGAGCCCTGGGGGCCCCCTCAGGGAGAAGGCTGTGCTCCAGCTTGTCTGACTGAGCCCGTGCGAGAATGAACAGTGTTCCTTTTAAAAATCAACAATCTTGCCATTTCTGGGATCCGTGGGATTTTTGCAGCTTGGATTGCGGAGGGGGGAGGCAGTTTTTAACACCAAGCAACATGAAGACAAATTCACTTAAAGCCACCCAACCACATCCTCTGCTTTTCATATCGGTGTTTTACCTTTGACAAAAGCTCTGGGTTCTTTGTCATGCCTCTTTTTTCTTCCTGGATCCCAGTTGTCAAGCCTTCAAGAAAATGCACTTCAGTCCTTTGTCACTGAGTGTAATTTGATAAACTGAGTAGAAACACACTGCTCTCCCCATCCTTTCAAAAACTGTTACTGCCAGAGAAAGAGGATGAGGGAAAGAGATCTGAGGTCTTTGAATGGACGTTTAAGCACGAGCGCATGCACACACACACACACACACACGCACACACACACACTCTCTCTCTCTCTCTCTCTCTCTCTCATACACATACCAGGACATAGAGTTGCCTTGGTGGGAGGAGGTTGAATCCCAGATGCTTATGAGTGGGGGCCTGGCCCTGGGGTCCTGGGACGGATACCCTCCGGGCTCCTAGCGACTCCCCTAGTTGCAACCGCCCAGTGGGCGGTGCCAGGGCAGGTTTCAGGCTATAAAGGGCTCTTGGCTCCCTGGGCCTGAGGGAACGCCATCGCTGCGGCAGTGTCCCTGCCAGCCACAGCCAGCTTGGGACACTGCCGGTGTCCCATCGCCACCGGGCAGGCTACTCTTTTCCAGGCAGTGCCGATCTAGACAGCTGTCAGCTGCGTTCCTCGTACCTGCTCCATCCTCTCCATTGGCAAGTCCCTTTTCAGATTGCTTTCCTTAGGGTTGGGTGTGGGGTGGGAAGGGAAGGGCTGGGCTTGGGGGCTGTGATGGGGAGAGGGGTATTTCCATTTCTTTAAAAAAAGTCCTTCTGTGGTGAGTCTCTGGAGCTGAGAGTTTTGAGATGGGGCATGGGGCAAGGTTTGTCCCGTATTCAGGCAAAGGAGAAGGCAGCAAAGTTCTTTCCCAAAGGCTACCCACTTCCCAGAGGGTGACAGAAGGGTGGGTGCGGGGCTTCTTCCGGCTGGTCCTCTCGGAGGGGCTGGGAGCAAGGGGCCAGGCTGTCTGCATCTGACTCTGCCAGGTAGAGAAGCCTGGACAGGGGTTGCTATGTATAAAACAAAACTATAGCAAAATCTGAAGCTACCTGGGGGCGGGGTGGGAGCAAGTCACACTAGGGAACAAAGAAGGAGAAGGAAGCCTTTAAGAAATAAACACACACAATCCAGAATCCAGCTCTGCTTCCGCAGCATCGTAGACAGCAGGATGGCGTTTCCAAAGAGAGTCGGGTGGGTTTCTGGGAGGCAGGGGCTTTGAAGGGGTTGGTACATTCTCTCGACAGTCTCAGAGCCCCTGAAGCTTCAAGGGGTGGGATTGGGGGGTTGGGGAGGACCGTGTAGCAGTTCTAGAAATCACAGCGGTGATTTCTGAGCAAAGCGGATTAAGTGCGCTGCCATACGCCCCCAGCCCCAACCAGCCTGGGCAGCAGCCGGGATCCCAGCCCCTGCCCAGATAGCCAGGGCTCAGTCAGGGAGTGTCCTCTAAGCTGTCCTTGAGGACTGGGCACTGGAGGAGGGCCACCAGCCTTGTGGCATTGGTTCTGGAGGGAGGGCACAGAGCGGGAGAAGGGTAGGCAAACAGGCCTCGGGCTGTGTACCTGAGACCATAGGGCACTCTCGACCTGCTGGAGTGGCAGTTTCAGCCCTAGGAAGGACCCGCTGTCCTTCTCACAGCTCCTTGGAATGTCACTTCCCAACCAGCCTTGAAAGTTTTCAGGCACAGGGCCCTGCCACCGTCAGGCAGTGTACTGAGAGGCCCTGTGGAGGATGGGTGGAAGCTGGGAGATGAGCTTTCCAAGGGCTCCTTGGGGCCAGCAAGACAGGGCGGGGCTGAGAGCAGAGAAAACTCCCCAAGGCGGAATCCCGAGCTTTGTCCCTCAGGCCAGACTGCCCAAGGTGTGGATGCAAGGCCGGATGACCTTGTACAAACTCTGCTGGGCCCTGCATACGCAGCCCTACCTCCTGCCTCCTGGCCTCTTTGCTCTCTGGGTACTCTGGTCAGTAGGGTCAAGCCCCCCACCCCTTGCCTTGATCCAGAAAAGGGCTTTTCCCCACTTTCATTTGGCTGTGATTGGGGAGTCAGAGGTGGTTTTAGGGAAAAGAAAGTAAATAAGCATCAACTGAAAAAAATCCAGGGCCAAAACTCTGCAAAATATAGTGTGAAATTGACAGCTCACTCTGTTGTCAGCTTTAGTTGTCAGGAGTGGGGACATTAAACAAAGGGAGCTGCTGTGCAGGACAGGATCTCATAGTTCCTGGGGACCTGTGCTGGCTTGGTGGGAAAGGGAACAGGAATAATACGATGGGGGGTGGGGGCAGGGAGCCCCTGAACCTCAGTTTTCTCATCAATACAGAAAGTAATGTGTAGATCAAATATCTAAAGATAGTGTCATCTCATGGCGTATGTTGAGGAAATGAAATAAAACAATTGCTGAGGAAGAGATTTGTTAGTACACAGGACTGCATACACAGATGGGACTTGGAAAGTGCAATGTCTTCATTCCTTTGGGCGTAGCAAGCTCAGGGCAGACAGCATTCCTGGGCAGCTTTGTGCCTCAATGGGGAGCAGATCTTGAGGCAGACCTGCCCATGCATGGCTGTTTTCTGAGCCATGGGGAAGAGGGTGCAGAGGCTGTGCCTTGCCCATGGTCTGCATATTCCAAGACTCCTGGGGCCTATCCGCCATATTATCCTGGCCTCTGCTGCCAAGGACTGCAAACGTCACCAGGCAGAACCCCGCTTGAACCAGCCTCCTCTGCCTGATCTCCCAGACAGCTGTGACTGATTGCAGTGTCCAGAGGGCTACAGGGATGTGTGAGGCAAGCCCTGAGTCGCAGTACTGCAGGCAATGGCTGAAGCAATGGGTGTGCCACCAGGCTGTGGGAAAGGATTATCTGTGTGAGGATAGAAGGGGTGGATATCTGGCAGTTCCTGTGATATTAGCTACAGTCAGCTGGGAGGAAGAAGGATGCTCACTGGGGAACAGGCAGATCATTCTAGGCCAGAATGAGAAAAATATTCTTAGTGCACACTCCTATGCCCAGAGCCTCTAGATTTGAGCTGTGCCATAGCTCTGGGGCAGTCCACAAAGAGCCAGTCATACTCTTGTGGCCAAAGGTGGGATTGGGTGACGCTTGGTAGTGCTGGGATTCAGTCTGGGATTCAGGATGGGGTCGATCTGTGACCAGGATTAAGGATTAGTCTGGGATTAGGCGCAGGTCAGGATTACGCATTGGACTGCAGTCGACCAGGGCTCAGTCTGGCCAGAATCTGAGGCTCTGGGCACAGGAGTGTGCTCTAGGACACAATATTTTTCTCATTCTGGCCCTAGAATGATCTGCCTCTTCCCCAGGAAGCATCCTTCTCCCTCCCGGTTGGCTATAGCGAGTATCACAGGAACTACTGAAGTCCATCTGAGGCCCATGAAAGAATGTCCTTTGATAGCATCTGACAGGCAAAAGTGGCTGCTTGCCTTTCCTGTCCTGGCCACCTCTTAACAAGCCTCCACAGCCCCAGCGTTCCTGAGCTCCACAGCACGTCCAGGAGACTAGCAGAATTATACAACCGTGACCTTTCCTTTCTTGTTTCCCAAGTTCTCTTTGGAACCTGAGCAGGGAGATGGTTCCAGTTAGAAAACCAGCAGCTCTTGCTGTGGGACCGTGCTGTCCCTGTTGATGTCCCCCTCTATAACTAAACAGAAGAGAGGCTGGGCAGTGGAGGACAAGAGGGCATAAACGCCATCCTCCTGGTGAGTGAGAGGGGGCAATTGGAGTGTTGGGGGACTTTGAGGGCCGCAATCCTCACAGAGCAGACACCCCTCGTGGGCTCTTGGGCTGGTGGCTTGGAGGCGGGTGTTTTGTAACTGTCGAAAGTGACCCTCCCATTAGGTGTACGTGCCTTTGTGTACCTCTGTTGGCATCTCTACGAGCTGTGTGTCTGTCCATCCTTTCAGAAATGGAGATTTCCACGGGTGGGTTTTCTAGGGTCACCTCGACCATTTCACCAGCCAATACTCACCAGTGCTGTGTCTGGGTGTCAGGCTAGATTCTTAGGGCTCTTCAAGATAGCAGGGCCTCAACAGTCTCCCCTAGCCCCATTTTACAGCAGCTTCACCCTCAGATGGGGAGTAGGGTGGTGCTGACTTCGCCAATCCCAGTGCTGGGGACAGATTTGGCTCTCCTGTGAAACATCCCTACCGTGAGGGTGCTCCCTAGCTCTACTTCTGGGGTCTCTAGAGTTTCCGGGCCCCAAGAAAGCTGGGATGGAAATCTGAGGGCACCGAGGCGGGAGTGGAGTCCTTTGGGAGCCCACAAGCAGGTCTTTTGGAGCCCTTCTCCCGCTAGGAGAGGCGAATGTGGAAGGGGGAGAGAGAATCGCGTCCCCCTGAGTCTGTAGTACTAATACTGTCCACCAGGTGGGGTTCCAGGGCAGAGAGTGAGAGGCGGCATGGCCCGGAGCCGGGAGCCAGCCCAGTCTTTAGATTCCTCTTGGCACATCCACCTCGGAAGCGCTCAAATCGGGAGGAACACCACGTCTGCGCGCACCTTAGACGCTCACACACGTCTCCTCTAGTGAACTCTAAAGCAGAATTGGCACCGGGAGCAGGGGCGGTGGTAAAAGGGAAGTCTAGTTTCGTTTACACACACACCACCCTAACTTAAAGGTGGGCTCTCAAACCTTTGGCTCCGGGAGTGCCAGCGTGCACAGCGGAGACAGGGAGCTGGGGAAGCGGGTGAGGGAGAGGCTGGCACCGGCTGGACAGATGTCAGGGCTGGGATGCGGAGCTCTCTGTGAGCACAGACTGGCAGGGGGAGAGGTCAGAGATAACAGATGCCTGCATGCACAAACACACGTACAGCTCTAGAAAGAAAACACAAGCCCAGAGACACCGCCTGGCTCCCCAGACGGCGGGCCGACGCGGGGACACGCGCGCACACGCAGGTGCGGCCCCGGGCCACACGCACACCTTGCATAGGCACGCGCGCCCGGCCCTCTGCGGCCAGCGCTGAGAAGGTGGCCGCGCTCGCCCGGCGTGTTTGTTTACTCCTTCATATCCTCCCGCCTCCGGGTACCCGGGCCGCTGCATTTGTCCCCGCGCAGAACACTGGCCGGGACCCGCCTCGGGGTTCCTCCGTCGCTGCGGGCGGTGGACAGGCACTGCAAGAACGGGTTGGGGGGTGGTCTCGGGTGTCGGAAAGGAGCGGCTGCAGAGTCAGCAGCCGGGGACGCGGACGGGGTCAGGGGAAACTCAGGGTCCTGTTGGGCAAGAAACCCAGGGCGGGGAAGGGTTTGGCACCTGGGGCTTGGGGACGCAGGGATGGGGATGGGGGACTCGGCTAGGGAGGGTTGCGAGTAGCAAACGAGGGGCCTTGGGGGGCAGGCTAGGGGCTGGGACCGCAGGCGCAGGTTGGGGCTTTTGGCGCCCCCCTCCCCAGGCGAGGACCTCCGCTGCTGGGACCAGGGCCCGCTGGGAACTGCCCGGAGCGGGAGGGGCCGGTGACCTGGAAGGGGGAAGAGAGAGAGGAAAGTGGCCTTGCAACCCAGCAGGCACCTAGCGAGAGCGCACCGTGTGTGTGTGTGTGTGTGTGTGTGTGTGTGTGTGTGTGTGTGAGCGCGCGCGCGCGCGTCTCATCTCATCCGTCTGTAGGTGCTGGGCTCCGCGAGAAGCCGGCGAGAAAGAAGAGGAGGCGAGAGGTGAACTGAGTTTGATCCTGCGGCGGCTACAAGTGGGTACGGGCGGCGGCGGCGGCGGCGGCGGCGGCGGGCGGGGCGGGGCGGGGCGGGGGGCCGGCCCGCGCGCACTGCCCGGCCGGCCCGGCCTCTCACCACGCCCCCCGCTTTGTGCGCGCGGGGGGGCGGGGGCGCTGGCGGGGCGCCCGCGGCGCGGCTCCCGCCTCTATATAAACACACGCATCGCCTCACTGGGGACTCTAATTCACATTGAGGGAAGCTTTTAAAACCACCAGCCCTGAAACCCTGCCTCCTGCTTTCCCCTCTTTCATTCCTCTCGCCTTCCTTTCCTTCCCCCTTTCTTCCCCAGCAGCAACTCCAGAGCCGAGAGACCGCGTCCCGGGACGGACTGCCTTTCCTTAATTGATACAATAGCCCGGCTCGGGTTCTCCACCTCCTCCCCCAACCCCACCCCGCCTCACCCCTCCCGCCCGCCGCCGCCTCGGCCGCCGCCGCCCCAGCGCCCGCCCGGGGCTCTGTCGCCGGCCGCGTCCCGTCCCGGCGCGGCCCGCCGGCTCCGCACCCGCGCCCGGGCCGCCCGCCGGCTCCGCACCCGCGCCCGGGCCGCCCGCC